>JAOXYA010250906.1:0-19552 GCA_028565675.1 Sorex palustris | reverse complement strand
TCCAATGGAGATGTTACTGGGCCCGCTCGAGCAAATCGATGATCAACGGGAGGGCCTTTACTTTTTACTTTTACTTTTAAGTAGCCCTCCAAGCACTCAGTAGTGTGCCTGTGTTCCATTCTGCACCTGGAATATAGCTGCTCTTTGTGTTTCTGCTTAGAGGATATTGTTTGTTTCCATTCTCTGTGCTTCCGTTGCATGTAAATATCAAGTATTTTTATCATGTTCTCTTCCCCTGTTCTAGAAGCCCATGGATGCCTGAAGTCCCCAGAAATCTGGCATGGACTTTGGTTATTGGTTACCTGTTGAAGGACATATTAGCTCCTGAATATTGTGACTAAGATTGCTATATCTATATGTCTATATCTATATCTTTATCTTTATCTTTATCTATATCTATATAGCTCACTGATTTTTGTATGGAAGTAATTTTTATGACAGTTGAGTAATATTTAGAAGTACCTTTTTGCTGTATCATATGATAGTAGGTCTAGCTTACTGAAAACATGCAGAGTACTTTATACATTATATGTTACCTCTAGTCATGAATGAGACTTTCTATTATTTTGTGTCGTTGGTGATGCACTGGTGATGGCGGGTCTCTGTGTTCATCCACAATATTGAGATATCTTCAATGTTTCCAAGAATAAAAATATTGTGTAATAAAGATGCTCAGACTCAGAGTTAGAAAGTAGAAAAGTTTTTTGAAAAGTAAAGAAAGAGGAAGATGAGAACATTTTGTCTTTACACATAGGCTGGTGGGGTGGGAACTGTCTGCTTATTTCATAGTTCAGGCTCCATGCTTCACCATCTACCCAGGCATTGCCTCTTTGTCTCTTAGTCTTCTATGAGTCCAAGGTCTGGGGCAGAATTCATGGTTTTGGGAAAGCATAAACTTGTTCAGTCTCAGAAGGAGCTAGGAAATTTTCAGGGCTTTTAAAATGTAGGATGGGGACAGCTAAAATAAAACTAGATGAGCAGTTAGCAAGGGGAAACTGAGGCTTCCTCTTTGATTCGCTGCTTGTTCCTCTCTGACATGTCTCTCTCAAACTTGGGACTTACAAATCTTGGTCACAGTTCCCAGGCACCAGGAATCTGGCTGTGGCTCCAGGTACCTCTGCTTCATGGTCTTGGTCTCTGTATTGCTGGGCTGGTCTCAGCCAAGGCTCTCTCATAGGACTGGGTGTCATGTACAGCCAAATGACTGTAGTCAGCCTGCAGTGCAGACCGAGTGTGCCAGCCTCTCTCCTCCACCCAACCTCTGCCTCTGTTCTCCCTGATGTGGAACTGTTGGTCGGGCAGCCTGGCCCAGAGTTGACGCTGGAGTCCAAGTCTGCTGGTAGAACTCCCTCTTGCTTGGAGACCTCAGTGTTTTCTCTGAAGGCAGAGTGAGTTTCTTCCTCATTTTTTTTTTTTTGTGGGTGTGTTTGTTCTTGGACCAAACTTGACAGAGCCCAGGGTTTACTCCTGTCTCTACATTCCTGTTCCCTGGAGGGCTCAGGGGACCATATGTGGCACCAGGGATCTAACCTGGGTCAGCTGCATTGCAAGGCAAGCACCCTACGAGCTGTACTATTGCTCTCAAATCTCATCTATATTTTGAATCAATCTGCTTTATTTACTGTATTGATTTAAATTTTAATATCACCTACATAGTATTTTCACCACACATCTAGACCAGTGTTGACTGAACACCTGGTACCATGGTCCAACAAAACTGACACAAAATTCATTTGCACCCTACCCTTAGGAAAATATTTGGGGTTCCAGCTGATAGTCGGGTGTGGTGAGGTGCTGGTGAGTAGAGGAGACTGAAGGGGGCAGGGAGTGGGCTGGGGCCTACTGTTGTTGCATTAGTGCCCCAGGCGGGCTCAGCTGCTGGGAGGAAAGTTGATTACTAGCTGCCACTCAGTATTTCCCCCCTGATGGAAGAGCAATTTGTTTTTTTCAGACTAATCAGAAGCACCGACATTAGGAAGAGCCCCATGCTGGCATTTGAAAACAGCCACTTTCCCGAAGAGCAGGCTGAGGGCTCCCCTGGGCGGCAGGCTTGGCTCCGTCTGAGGCAGAGCTGCACAGGCAGGACCTGGCGGGCAGGCTGGGAAGCGCTCACTTCCCGCCTCCTGTATCCTGAATTCTCCTGAGCCACAGAGACCCGGGGCTTCGCCCGTCAAAAACAAATGAATTGACAGCCAAGGTAGTTGCATGGAGCCACTTGACTCAGCAAATGACTCAGTAAATGAGAGAGGAAGTCTGGGCAATACTAATCCTTGCCCCGCCATTCCAGGACCTCAGAGGAAAGCAGCCAAGGCCCCTTTTCTCAGTAAAAGTTTGATTAGATGTTCACAGGAGAGTCATAATTTATTAAATCCATTCGATGTATTGACTCTGTTTCAAAAGCAGCTCTGACACTTCTTCCTGTCTTGTCCTCATTTTTATGTCACGGTCATGGTCATGGTCCTCCCGTTGTTCATTGATTTGCTCAAGTGGGCCCAGTAACATTGTGAGACTTGTTACTGTGTTTGGCATATCGAATATCTCACGGGTAGGCTTTAGCCTTGCCAGGCTTTGCCGTGCAGATGAGATACTCCGGTTGCTTACCGGGCTCTCCGAGAGGGGCGGAGGAATCAAAACTCGGGTCAATTATATTCTGAGAAGAATGCCAAGAACAAAGCTAAATAAAAATCTTCAGATTGATGGGGTTTAGCCACCAGGCTGACTTGATCCACTCAGAAGCAGAAGGCCAAGAGCTTCAAACAGGACATTACACGGTCAGTGATCAGGGAAGTACCCAGGAGTGTCAGGAACATGATGGACAAGATAAATGAAGAGTCATTCAATTTACTATTTAATAGCAGTCATGATAAATAATATAAAGTTCATATTTCATGAGATACCATTTATTTTTACGCATGTTTCAACTATTTGTGTTTTCTGTTCTCCACTATATGGACAATTAAATTAAACAGATGCCTAGAGCAGAATAAGAAACACCTAAACATTACCAAAAGACATTCTTAGAGCTTAAGAACCATTTCACCAGGAAAGATGTAGCATGCTGGGTGAGAAAGCCACACACAGGGCAAAGGTGACCATTCTCTTTGGTGGCTTTGGTTTCCCTCGCTGGCACCCATGTTAAGGACTACACCTATTCATTTTGCCCATCTTGCCAGTCTGCTTCTTGTCAACATGCTGCCTGCCTCTCCAACCACATCCTCCTTATCTGCCACCTCCCGTCCATCTCCTCACACCTACGGAGCAAGCGGCTTCACAGTCAGAGCCACCAGGCACTGCACCTTTTCCAAGCTGCTGAGCTCAGTGTCACTTAATCCATGGTACCTGGCAGTTAAGAGAACACGTGTCAGGGCTCCCAGGCATGGAGCGCTGAGTCTCACGTTTCCCTGAACAGGCCTGGATGTCCTTGACTGAAAATTACCCTTAGTCCAGTTCCTGGGATTCAACCACAGTAAAAAGAACCCGTGCACACTTGCTGTGTGCAAACTCACACTGCTCAACTGCTTCCCAGGTGGTCAAGGACACCTCCTGCGTCACTTTCCACCAGTATGTCCTCGCAGCTGGCATTTCAATGCCACTCTACTTTTGAGTTCCTTTCTTGACTCTGTGTGGGGCAGGGAGCTGCAATCTGTTGGGGCTGAGGAGACTTTCTAATCACAATCCCCACCATCTCTGACCTCCAGCTGCCTACTCTGTCCCAGCCCTGGAGACCTGTAACAACTTATGGGGCTGAAGGACACTTGAGCATTTTCACCAGAGATGTACTGACGAGGAAAGGAAAAGCAGAATCATCACGCTTCAGTACAGGACCCAACAAACGACAAGAAGTTTTGTGCCTGCCTGACTGGAAACAATGAGGGCAGAGCGTCAGCCCTAGGGTTTTGCTGCCTCAACAGCAACTGCAGTGAGTCGTCATGAGGAAACATGGAAACACGTCAACCTTCACCCAACTAAGATAAATGAAATAACTGGTCAGTGTCAACGCTGAGAAACTGGTGTAGGTCAAAGTTGAGGCCTGAAAGTGCGCATGCGTCCAAGAATTCAGGATGGGGCACAATGCCTGGCACCAAACCAACCCAACACTGGAGACAGACAACAGAGATGCTATAGCCAAATGTAACGGCTCATCCTGAAAACTCGATGGGGTAAAGACCCCAGTGGGGACTGATAAATGGTGAGACTATCATGTCAGCTGAGGTCCTCACTGATTGCTGTCCTACAGCTGAGTAAAGCACACAGCTGGGGGAGCATGTGAAGGGTACAGCTTCTGCAACTATTTTTTCTTTTGGCTATTCAGATCGCACCTGGTGATGCACGGGGTTACTCCTGGCTCTGAACTCAGAAATTACTCTCAGTAGTGCTTGGGGACCATATGGGATGCTGGGAATTGAACCCAGGTCAGCCGCGTGCAAGGCAAACGCCCTACCCACTGTACTACAACTCCAGTCCCTATTTTTTCTTTTCTGTTTTTTTTTGTGACCGAATCACTATGAGATTGACCTTCTGACCACTCACTACTTTTGCTGGAGCTATAGCACAGCGGTAGGGCGTTTGTCTTGCACACAGCCAGCCCATCCGAGCTGGGTTCAATTCTTCTGCCCCCCTCGGAGAGCCCAGCAAGCTACCGAGAGTATCTCGCCCGCACCACAAAGCCTGGCAAGCTACCCGTGATGAATTCGATATGCCAAACACACTAACAACAAGTCTCAAAAATGGAGACGTTACTAGGCCCACTTGAGCAAATCGATTAACAACGGGAGGACAGTGACAGTGACACTATGAGATGTACGGTTATAAAGCTGTTCATGACTGGGTTTCAGTCATACAATGTTCCATCACCTGTCCCTTCACCAGTGTACATTTCCCACCACCAATGCCCCCAGTTTCCCTCCTGCCACTCTCCCCCCAACCTACCTCTCTATGGCAGGCACTTTTCTTCTTTCTCTTTCTTGCTCACTCTCTCTTTCCTTTTGGGCATTATGGCTGTAACTATCTTTTAGATGTCTTTGGAAGAGGGTTTGCAAGCTTTCGCACATACGTCCTCTTCACAATGCTGAGCTGCTGGCTGTATGCGCACTACCAGTCTGGGGCCAGAGGACCACTGAGAGCCATTCAGATCCTTAAGATCTCAAATGCCCACGAAAGGCTTTCCAATTCTCTTAGGCTGGTGTCGACTCTCCCTCTCTCCTGGGGATCTGGTCTCTGCCTGAGTGAGCCTCAACGTCTGCATGCAAGCTGCCCTGCCTGCTTCCTGAATGAATCCCCTGGACAAATGTCACTGTATTGGAACCTTGCCCCAGTCTCTGGAGTTTGTCACCTCTCACATGTACCTAGAGTTTCCCCAAGCTTATGCTTCCTTTAACCCCCACCATTTCCCCCACAATCCAAAGTCCTCAGACAGTGGCTTAGACCTGGTCAGATTTTATGGCAGTTGCTGCTCACTGACCGTGTGGAATGTTTGGTCAATTGGTCTTGGTGATCAGAGACTCAAGTGCTACACTCATGTGGTACGAGCGCGCTTCATATTAAGCTCAATGGGCACAGACTGGCACAAGAGACAAGTGGTCATGAAGGGTAATATGAGAAAACAGCCCCCAACACAGGCTGGAAACGTGAGGACACTGCCTTACCAGCTCACTCTTGCTCATTGGTTTCAGTGAGAAACACAAGACTCTTCTGTTTGGGGGCCATCCCTGGAAGTACTCAGGGATCACTCCTGGTAGAGATCTAGAAATTCCAACCAGGAAAAAAATCCCTACCTAGAAATTTTTTTCTTAAATTGAACCTTTTTAAGCTATAGGGATCAACAGAAGCAGTAATCAACACTCCAAAATTCCCAACACCGTCACTGGTAACGATCTCAGAAGTACATCTCGTCCCCTGCCCAGGTGAAGAGACAAGCCACAATTTCAGGTCTGTGGCAGTCATGTCCTTCCTGACCTCTCAGAACTAAGGTAGTGACATGTTCCACGGGCCACTGGCCCATGACAGAGTCATGTGAGAGAAGGGAGAGAACGATGCAATTCAGGACCCCAAACCTCAGACGGCATCACACTGAGTCTTCCACCTTCCACCTACTTCCTATCACTGGTCCCCTCAAAGCGCAGGGAACCTGGGGTGATGCGCAAACAACTGTGGCCAACAAAGGGAGAGTTCGGACACGCCTCTCAAAGCGCTCACAGATGGTGATGGCACCACCAGCTCCTCCTCTGAACCCAAGTGTAGCCCAAGCACTGACCAGCTCTTAAGGTGGCCTCGTGGCAGGAGATGAAAGGGAACACGGTGTATGTCAGAGAGGGTTCAGTGCTACATATGGTGGCTCACAAGACTGGGCTGCCCTTCCCATGCTCCGATTTGTAATGGTCTATGTCTATTCAGATGATTTCTTTTGCATCTATGGAGATTTATTGCACGGCAGAGCCTGGCAAGCTACCCGTGGTATTTTCGATATGCCAAAAACAGTAACAATAATGGGCCTCATTCCCCTGACCCTGAAAGAGCCTCCAATACGGCAGCATTGGGAAAGACAAGTAAGGAGAGGCTGCTAACAATCTCAGCGCTGGGATGAATGAGACGTTACTCGTGCCCACTTGAGTAAACCAATGAACAACACAATGACAGTGATACAGTGACAGAGATTTACTGCAGTTTTTTTTTTTTTTTTTTTTTTTGCTATTTGGGTCATACCCAACAAAGTACAGTGGTTACTCCTGGCTCATGCACTCAGGAATTACTCCTGGAGGTGCTCAGGGGACCATATGGGATGCTGGGAATCAAACCTGGGTCCGCAGCATACAACCCTACCCACGTGCTATCGCTCCAGCCCCTTATTAGTTTTTTACACAGTAATGAAGATATTTAGGCTTTATCTAGAAAATAATATCTTCTAGCATAAAGCGTAGTTACTTTTTAAGATAAAAATACTCTTATAGGCCTATTCAGATATTTCCTTAATTTTTTTTATAATTCTCACTCTTACAACACGGCAGGATTTATCTATTTCATGTTAATTTTGGTTTATTTTTGTGCGACACCCAGTGGTACTCAGGACTTACTCCTGGCTCTGCCTCAGGGTTTACTCCTAGTGGGCTTGCAGGACTGTACAGGGCACCTAAGATCGAACTGGATTGGCTGTGTACAAGGTAAATGCTTGACCTGTGGTACTATTGCTCTGGCCCTCATGTTAATTTAAAAATATATTTCACACTATGAACTTTTAAAATTTATATACCTACAGAAAGAGAAAGATTTTTTGGAAAATATCTTTTGTCAACTTATCAGCGATGACAATTCTGTGGAATTCCGGGAGTTTAGCTTTAATCATCAGTATGTCACTACCTCCACAACATAAAGCAAAAAGGCCACTCTCATTATGTGGGAAGAGACTTAGTAAAGGAATAACAAATGGCCAAAGTCATCTGAACAGGAGATTTAAAGAACTGAGCATACATGAGAGGGGCCCTAATGATGGGTGTGATGCATGCACAAAAAAGTATAATTATTATAAATACTGGCATCTCAATAAAAATGGTTTAAAAAAGTGATTTCACCAAACTGGTTAGATTATACTGGACCCGTAAAATGGAAAGCTGTGGCCAGCCTTACAAATAGTGCGCAAGTGGTGCAGAGGTGAGGTGTACGTGCATAACCTAAACCGCAGAGCATTGTCAGCAGGAGACCCCAGCAAACCACGACCACCAAACTGAGAAAGGAACCTGGGGACACTGAAAGATGGAAGTTGACACTGTGGTGGGATTGCTATTGGAACACTGTCTGCCTGAATCTCTATGATCAACACCTTTGTAAATCACAGTGCCTAAATTAAAACTTTAAATTAAAAAAAAAAAAACTGGATCTATACTGATAGGCAACCACATTAACACTGAAACAAAACCCTCTCTCCCTGCCTCCTCCCTTCAAATTCTAACCCAAATCGCCACTATAATCGCTCTAGTCGAACTCTAGGTCAGTAGGCAGCAAATGTTTTGAGCATCAGAGGCCCTTTCACAATGATTCGATCTGCCCTGCACCCAGATAGCAGCTACTGACCACATTTAAGCAGATGGCCCTGGCCCAGTACCTATCAAACTTTACAAAACCAGGGAATAGGCAGATCTATAACCACAGTGTACTGATTCATGCTGGGGAAAAGGTTTGGTGGGGAGAAATTAGACTAAAGGACATGGGAGCCTGGTCCTGTCAGACAGCTGTCAAATCTCAGTTCTCCCTCAGGAGTGTAGCTGGGCACTCTATCTCTTCTTTGAAGCTTTGTCACTAGAGTTCTCGCTGCAGGTCCACCTTCTGCCCACGGTTCCCATCTACCCAAATACACCACACCACCCCCCTAACTCCTCTGATTTGGACATATTGCTAGTGGGAACACAAAATGCTACTGTAGCTCTAAAAAAGTTTGGCAGTTTCCATAAATCATTCATAAATCAAAACCTGCATATGCCATACTGCACTCTTGGGCATATCTCACAGAAGAAAGATGATTTATATTACACAAAATCAATACTAAAATAGTCTTAGTAGACTTGTTTGTGAGTACCCAACACCAGAATCAGCACAGCAGCTTTTAACGAGTAAACAGCCAAACATACTGGGATACCTCTGTGGAACAGAGAATAGTCCAGAGGTTGGAAGGAATCACCTATGCAATTCTTAGCATGGAACTTGTGGGAATTCAGTGCAATTAAAAAAGAAATCTTAAAAAGGTTTTAATGTAGAATTCTATTTATAAAATATTCTTGAAATAACAACGGTGTAGATTTGGAGATGACTAGTGGTGAAGCAAGAGTCAGGGACAGAGGGAGAGGAGAGGGGTGTGACTATAGCCTGATGGGTCTGGTGCTGATGGAACAGTTCTTTATCTTGAAGCTGATGGTGAGCGCAAAGAAACAAAATGGCTATACCTGACACACTGAATCTACTGACACAGGACAGACAGACAGACAGACAGACACAAACACAAGTGTCAAACATGAAACAAGGCCTGTGGATTGTCAATATGAAACAAGAACTGGATGCACACATATGGCCAAATATGAAACAAAGTCAGCGGATAGTACCAATGTGACTTCTTCACTGTTTATAGGTATATGAGATGTTACCGCTGAAGGAAAGAAGGGATTTCCTTGGGACAGGGCGCGAGAATACAGCAGGTAACGCATTTGCTTTGAACATTGCTGATCATGCATAGTTTGATCCCTAGCATCTCATATGGTCCTGCCAGGAATGATATCTGACAGAGCCAGGAGTAAGTCCTGAGTACTGCTAGCAGTATGACCCTGGGGGCTTTGGAGGGAGGGGAAGAGAAGGGATCTCCCTGTGTATTTTTAGCACCTTTCTCTGAATAATTATTTAAAAATAGACACTTAAGTCAAAGCAAAACAGGAACATCTTCAGCATCTCTCACTTCACCTCCCACAATTCCCCCTACTTCTATCCTTACAGAGTCACCCTTAGCTGTCGCAGTGAACTGAACAGTGAATACTTTGGGCTGTTTCATTCCCTCTCACTCTTAGAAATCCAACTCAAATGTCACTTCAAAACTAATGTTATCTCTGCAATTGACACTGACAGAGGGATTAACTGCTGAACTCTCTTGTTTCTCAACAAATTTTATTCACACCATAGTGCCTCATATTGTATTAGTTATAGGCTTGTCTTCTCAGCTAGATCATAAAGTTCTGAGAGTAGGGACAAAATCTGAGCCACGTGTTTTATCTACCTGCCCAATATACAAGAACACTAAAATGTCTGTAAATTCAACAGAGTTGAGAATCTTCTGAAAAGATATCAGGTAATGACTGTAATTTCTCCCACTGTCATCTTTGCAAAAAAAAAAAACAGTCTTGTCAAGTACATGTGCAACTATGAAATGCAGCATAGAAAATCGTAATTTCAGGGTCAGAGGGACGGCTCAAAGGGCTGGACCATGCTTTGCACGCAGGAGCCCAAGCTCGCATCCTTGGTACCACAGTCCCTTGAATGCTACCAGGAGTCCAAAAACCAAAAATCCAAACAAAGCAACCGACCACCAAAAAACCCCCACATAACTGAGAATTATTGTTTATAAACTCACTGTTTATAAATTTTTTTAGGAAGTTAGAAATTTAAAATCTATTATGCATAATTTCCTATGCTTTTGTTAACCATCTTGTTTACATAATCAGGTCTATTATAATTTATATGTAAGTTTTTATTATTGAGAAATGTCCCAAAGAGCCCCAATCTGGCAGGGGTATGGGGGTTTAAAATAATAATTTTTGAAAATGGCATGGGGATTTAAATCACCTAATTTTTGTCTTATATTTTTCTTGGAATATTTTTAGTAAAGAAATCATCCTAAATAAATTCTTTAAATAGTAATGCTAGTCTATGCTTACTACTTTCAATATTAATTCTCCAAAAGCAATCTATTAAGTGACTCTATTGAAAATAAGGAGTCAGAGAACTAGTTCAGTGGCTAAGGCACCAGACTTGCATGTGGCTGACCTGCACTGATCCCCGATACCGCAGTAGGATCGCCCCAAGTCCGCTAGGAATAATCCCTGAGTGCAGAGCCGAAGTAAGCCCTGAGCACTGCCAGGTGTGGCCTAAAAGAAAAAAAAGAAGGGGGAAAAAAAGAAAAGAGGGGAAAGCATATATGAAGAGAAAGAACGTGAGATGGAATCTAAAAGCAAACTGAGAAATACTCCTGTCAAATATTTGATGAGACCAACTCAATTACCATGTACTAAATTAAAAATCACACACACACAGTACCTGAGAGATAGTGCAGGGCTAAGGCACTTGACCTTGCATGCAGCCATTCCCAATCTGACCCCCAGAACTGCATATGGTTCCCCAAAGCACTGGCAGGAGTGACAGCTGAGTACAGAACCAAGAGTAGGTCCTAAGTACCACCGAATGTAGCCTCCAAATCAAATAAAAGAAATACAAATAAATTTCTTGGGGAAAAAAAAACCAAACACCAAACCACATACACTTGACTGAAGAATATATTCTAAGCTGAAAGATCATGGTGGACTAAGAAAAACCTATTATTAACTTTCTGGTGTCAAAGATTACTCTAAACAAGTTTAGTAACCATGAGTCACTGCTAAATGGCTTTGCTCTGAAAAGGCTCCTCCCTGCCCCCTCTTAAATATGCCAGCAAACTAATTCCTCTCATGAAATGAATATAGCTATTCAACACTGTGAACACACGCATTCAGAGTGATGAAGGGGACCAAATATAAGCTGAGCAGGGCAGCCTTGACTCTTTATACCACACGCAACGAGCAAGAGTATGTCAACAATCATTCCATCCCCAAGCTCCTTAGGGTGGCTGTTAGCAATGGAAGAACAAACTTTGCCCCCCCCCCCACTCCACTCTCCGAGGCTGCCCCAAGTACCTAAAAATAAGGACGGCAGGATAATTATTTTTTCCCCAAGTAAACAAAAAGTAACATTATACAAATGCTTTTTAAAAGTTCTCAAGGGACTAATTCTATTTTAATCAAACCCAGTCCTTAATATGGCAACCATCACCATATGAAACAAGCAAAAATACCAACACATTACAAATAAAGGAATAAACATTCAAATGTATAACCCGTCTGTAAGAGCAAAAGAATTAATAAAATGCCCACAGATACAGGAAATAAAGCCAAAACGGGCATAATTCTACCTGAGGTTTCGTTGAGCTAGGAGCAGTGAATTCTATCCCTGGCTCTTTATAATGGGGTACCAACAATAGCCTTTTACAGGTTGGTCATGAGAGTAACCAGAAATCATTCTTATGGTTGAACTGAAAAATGTGTCACCATGCAAGACGTGAACACTTTCTAGAATGCCTGAAAGGTCACTGCGTCCATATCTTTTTATATCCACCCAGAGAAAGGAAATGCTTCAACCTATTATTTTCTTGACAATAAGATGAAATAAGCTGTTTTACTCCACTAAGGTCTTATTCCATATCCTGCCACCACCTGGAACCTTCTCTTTTCTTATGCTAGATGAGTTCCTAAAACACTCTGAATTAGGGTTTTTGGGCTTCCCTAAGCTTACAGAAACTCACTGCTCAACTTTTATTCCTTCTGTACCTCATCTCCACATTGCAGTTCCTGGCAGTTTTGAATTTCTCTGCGTCCTGGCCACTCCTCTCCCAATAAACTCTAGTGTCTTCACATCGCAGAGGATCTACACAGAGGATCACTCTGTCCATAAACGGTTATTTCCAGTATTGCAATCCAGGTGTTCAATATTCTCTCTAGGAGCTTTACTACATGATTTATTCTGAGGGTGTACATAAATACATTTGTGGTTTCTAAACTACTTCTGTCTCACCTGGTACACGGTCTTAAGTCTTTTCTTAAACTCCTTATTACGTTACAGTTGACAAAAAACAAAACACACATATTTAAAGTGTACCATTTGGTAAGTGTAGACATGTAGACACTCACGAATCACAAGAACAGTATCACCCCCAGGATTCCCCAGTCCCCGTGGCAGTCCCTCATGCCTCCACCCTTCCTCTAACTCTGCACATCCTCAGATACTCCAGAGCAACACTGCTCAGTTATTAGGGGTTAATTGCTCTTTCTAGAGTTTTACACAGAATCATACAGTACACACTACTGACAACCCAGCTCCTTTCACTATAACTGCTGTGAGATTTATTCATGTTCCTACGTACAGCAAATAATTCATTGAGTAATAGCACATTTTATTAACGACTGGATTTCTACTTCACGGACAGAAAACCAGGTATTTCCTTCTTATTCTGGATGCTCACAAATCAAAACAGCCAATTGTGAACCAGTCTTTGTACAGAGATACATTTCATATTCTCAGAGCAGGAACAGAGGCTTGCAATGGTTAGATAAGTTAGCTTTACAAAAAACTGCTGTTCTCCTCTAAAGCAGTTTGTATCCACTATTTCTACCTGTAGTTCCAATGGCTTCATGCCACTCCCAACACCTGGCTGAACATTTTCCATGTTGGTCATTCTAAAAGGGCACAATACGGCATCTCGTCACAAAGATTTTCTCCTGCCATCGAGTTTATTTTTGTATATGGAATGAGGTGTAGGTACATTTTTTTCTTTTATCCAGGTGGTTATCAAATTGTTTCAATAACATCTGTTGAAACAATTATCTTCTCTCCACTGAATTACATTAAAACCTCCATTAAAATTTTTTCAGAAAGTTGGGGCCCAGGAACGTAGGTCACGGTAGGACGAATGTCTCACTGAGATGAGGTTCTGGGTTCCATCGAAGACACCGCAAACACGAAAAGCAAAACTGCAACATTCATGCATAGTTGTTGTTTTCTTTTTTGGGGGGTGGAGGTGGTGGATGGTTCTATTCTGCCGGCTTATTTACAAATGTCTTTGTTTCTTTCTATGCCTTCTACTTCTTATTTTCACTTGACCTCCTTCACAGGCTAGAACTTCCAGGTACAAATTTGAACGGCAGCGCTAAAAGTGGAACGTCCCTACTTTACTCTCGACCATGGAGACACTGGATGGCCGCC
This sequence comes from Sorex palustris, assembly GCA_028565675.1. NCBI lineage: Eukaryota > Metazoa > Chordata > Mammalia > Eulipotyphla > Soricidae > Sorex > Sorex palustris. Next base: position 6,013 of record JAOXYA010250906.1, on the reverse strand, counting down.
ACTGTATACGCTGCTGTCTGCAGCATATCTGCAGGTGCCTTTAATTAGCTGAGGAAACTACCTGGTCATGATGCGTTGTCCCACTGTTAGGTTTAATTTCCTAAAATTTGGTTTAGAACTTTTGTGCCTGATTTGTGAAACATGTAAATTTGTCTTGGTTTAGGTAAGGAGCATATCCTGGAATCATAAAATGAGTTAAGAATTAGTCCTTCTTAAAATTTTGGGGACTTTTATTTCTTAAATATTTGGCAAGATTTCCAGTGACGTAAGTGTTGAGATTTTCCTTTGTGGAAAGATCAATAACTGAATTTTAAATTCATTTGATAAGGGGTATTAAGGTTATCTACATGTCCTTGAATGAAGTTGGGCAATTTGTTTCTTCCAAGAACTTTGTCCATTTGCATTGGCGGTATAGTGATGAGCGTATTTGCCAACTTTGCCCATTTTGTCAAATTTATTAGCACAAAGTTTTTCATCACTGTATCATTGTCATCCTGTTGGTCATCAATTGCCTTGAGCAAGCCCCAGTAACGTCTCCTTCGTCCTAGCCCTGAGATTTTAAAAAGTGCCACATTCAAGGCTCTTTCAGGGTCAGGTGAAGGAGACCCATCATTGTTACTGGTTTTTGGCATATAGAATACGCCACGGGGAGTTTGCCAGACTCTGCCGTGTGGGCAGGATACTTTTGGTAGCCTGCCAGGTTCTAGGTAATAAGATGTCATGCGGCCGCAAATGCGGCCGTGTGCTTCTGGGAACAGGGTTTTAGTCTCTGGGTCTTGGCCGTTGATGGGATTACACGGCGCTGGGGGCAGCTGGTGGGTGTAACGCCTACATACTGGAAGATGGGGGATCTGGGTGGAGGAGGTCCCAGTCCCAATTCGAGCAGGCTTGGAGATCTACGCCCCATATATTCCATATATTCCCTTATCATTTTTTTAATATTAATAGAATCTATAGTGATGTCAACTTACATTCCAGTTTCTAGTTGGCTGTAACTTACTCTGTTTTTTCCATTCAATCTTTCTTGTAGGGCGGGGCTTTGGGTCCCACCTGGCCAAAATGTGCTAGAGGGTGGGGTTCTCTGCCAATAGTGCTCAGGGGAACAGATGGTAAAAGGAATCAAAGATGGTTCTCCTGCATATAAAGCGTGCACTCCGTCCTCTGAGCTATCTCTCCTACCTTCACCTCTCAGTGAGAATTTATTAATTTTACCCATCTTCTCAAAGGACCAGTTTCTTAGTTTCATTGTTTTTTTTCTTTACAGGATTTCTGCTATGATCTTTACTTCCTTTCATCTATTTACTTGGGGTTTAATATGCTCTTCTGTTTCTAAGTGTAAGGCATAAGTTGAGACTTTTCTTTTTTTTCTAATATAATCATTTAGTGAGTCATTTTCTCCTATTAGTTTAACCAATTCTGATCTGCTGTTCTTTTATCTTTTTTAGGGGGTTGGGAGATACACCCGGCATTGCCCAGGGCTTACTCCTGGTTCAGCTCTCAAGGATCACTCCTGGCAGGCTCAGGGAATCATATGGGGTGCTGGAGATCGAACTCAGATTGGCCACATGCAAGGCAAACACCCTACCCACTGTACTATCTCTCCAGGCCATGCACTCTCTTCTTTACTCCATTTAAACAACCTCTAATTTTTAGTTTGATACCAGAGTTATTTAGAAAGATGACATTAGTTCCAAGTGTTCTGGAATTTTCCCAAGGATTTTTGCTATTGGTGTTTAATTTCACTGCAGTCACAGGTCATGATATATAAGTTTGTCCTTTTCATCCTGTACTACTAGAAAATCCTGGCTGATTAAAAAAGATGAAATCATGCCTTCGGGAACTCAATGAATAGAAATTAGATGAGCATGTTAAGCGAAGAAAGGGGGAGAAAGACAATTATTGGAGCGTTTCACCCACATGTTGATTGGATTACTAATGCAAATGAAGTGGCAAAAGCCTAAAAAACTAGTCCGCAGACTCAGTAAAAACTATGCTCATTCCCAGAGGGAAATGGAACATGGCACATGGAACAGTGAGCACAGGATATTCTTCGTGGTGTGAAGCCCTTGAACCTTGGTGGTCGGTGGTGACAATTGCAAGTGTATAGAGGTATACATGCCCCCTCCTTGAAATTCCCAAAGACTGTAAACCAAGGATAAGATAGTGAAAAAAGGTCCTGGCTGACATTCTTTCTTTAAGATTTCATTTATTTATTATTATTTTGCTTTTTGGGTCACACCCAGCAATGCTCAGGGGTTACTCCTGGCTCTGCACTCAGGAATTGGTCCTGACATTGCTCATATGGGATGCTGGGGCTTGAACCCAGGTCTGCCACATGCAAGTCAAATGCCCTAATGGCTATACTATCACTCTGGCCCACTGGCTGACATTCTAATAATAAAAAAAAAAGATTCTGGCTTGCATTTTGTCTCCTTGTCCTGACCTATTGAGAGTGGGTTACCAAAATCTCCAGCTAAAACTATTCCTTACAATTTTATCAGGTTTTGCTCTATTTTAAAATTCTACTATTAACTGCATAGACATGTATAACTATGGTCTTGAATAGCTGACCCCTATTATCACTAAATAGTTGTTACTGGTATTTCTTGCTCTAAAATTAATTTGTCTGATATTTATAAAGTCACTCCAGCTTTCTTTTACTCCAATTGCATCACTATTGTCAGAGTGCATTTCTTGGGTTTGTTTTTAGTTTTTTGGAGGTGGCACAGCTGGTGGTGCTCACGGTGTGCTCAGGAATCACTTCTGGTGGGGTCAGAGGAAATACAGGGTGCCCAAGATTAAATCCAGGTTGACCTCATGCCAGACAAGTACTGCTGTACTACTGCTCAGGCCCTCTCAACGTGCATTTTTAAAGTACGCTTGTTATTATGATGTTCTTGTCCAATAGAACAATTTCTACCTTATAACTGGGATGAGACCACACATACTTAATATCATTACTTTTGAAAATGGGTTCCGGGGACACACTCAGTGGTGCTCAGGGATCACTCCTGGAGGTGATAAGGTAAATATGTGTGCTGGGGATTCAAACTGGGGTTAGCTACATGCAAGGCAAGTGCCCTACCTCCTACACTCGCTCTTCAGTCCTATTTAATATTATAATTAATAAATTTGAATCTATTGCCTTACTATGTATTTGCCCCATCTGTCCTGCTGTTTGTTGGGGGGAGCAATATCTGGCAGCGCTCAGAGCCCACACCTGGCTCTGTGCTTGGGGGAGCATCTGGTCAACCCAGTGACAGGCTCATGCAGGCAGACACTAAACCTCTGGTCCCACCTGTTCTTTAATCTCTTTTTCTGTTTTCCTTGGTTTAATAAGGTATATTTAGTGATTCTATTTTATTTCTGTTGTTTGCATTAAGGCTTCTGTTACAATTCTCGTGCCTAGTCATACTTTTATTCAGACTACATTTTACCAGCCAAGTTTGCATGTCCTCCTTCCCACTCCTGCCACAGCCCCTCCCCCCCTCCCCCAGCTAACTGACCCTTTGTTTCGTGGGGTCAGATTCAGTCCTCCATAGAATCTGTGACCCTACAGGCTTTGTCATTCACAGTACCTGCTAAGAATCAGTGATAATAAGAGCAAGACAGTCTAGGACAGAGCCCTGCAGTCCTCCATGAGCCCTGCCTGCAAGGGCAGTGATTCACCAGCTGAATCATCCCATCACTCACTCACCCAGTCGGTAGTGTCCTCTGAGCCTCTCAGCACAGGGAAGGCACTGAACAGAAAACACCATGGAGGTTACTAAGAGCAACAGTGCAGAGTGTTTCTAAGCTCAGTCTATGGAAGGCCTGGCATTTTACCAGGGGGGAGAAACAGTAAACATCAATATGTATATCAAAGATAGTAAGTGCTACAGAGGAACAGGGCAAGCCAGGAAGGTCACAGGAAAGGGTTTCATTTTAAGGGGGTGGGGTGAGAAAAAAAAAAAAACTCTTGTGAAGTTGATAGGGGACTGAGCCAAGCTGATCCAGAGAAACAGGACTACAGGCCGATGTCTCACTGGAGTATCCAAAGAAAGGAAGGAATGTGGAAGATTCTGGGAGAAGGCACCACTGAGATTATGGGCCTCACAGCCAGGAAGTCTGCAATTATTTTCCTGCTCAAAGGCACATGTCTCAAGCTTTGTAGCCCATACGTGGTCTCTGTGTATGAGTAAAATGGACTCTTCATTGAAAGGCTTAAACTAGGCCTAGGCCGAAGCTGGTCTGCTAAGCTTCGTTCAGGCTAAGTACTTGAATCTGCTTTGAAAGAATTGCTATGGCTGTTTGAAGGCCAATGTGGTGATCTGGGGCAGAGATGATGGTAGTCAGACCAGGGTGATAACTGGGAAAGTGGAGGGAAGTGGCTAGACTCTAGCCTGTTCATTTCCAGCTCTCAGATCAAGTGGCACTGATCTGAGTGGGGCACTGCTGTGCTTGCTGGATCTAAGATACATCAACCACTCATGAGGACTTCTGGCCTTCACATCTTCAAGGAGGAAGCTCCATGAACCACGACAGGGACACCGTGTGAAGTGTGCCGTACTTCAGAATAAAGTGGATGTATACTCCTTAAATCCCACCCAGCTCTGAAGCTTATTCTTCTGGAACTTCGGAATATTTCTTGTCACGCAATGGAAAGATCCTACTGTGATTTGAATGAAGTCGGCCTCACAGGCGGGAGCTGCAGGACCAATCCCCTCCATGGCCTCACATTGCTGAGTGGTGCTCCAGCCTCCACGGGAGCTCTGGTGCCTCAGCAGCGTACTAGCTTGTGAAAGACCTCAGTTCAGGATATCCTAACAGGGGCAAGAGCAAAGGGAAGGAAAGGGGGAACTGAGGGTCAGTGAACTGTACACCTGAAACTAGTAGGAGGTCCCAGGTTCAATTCCTGGCACCACATGGTCCCAGACACTGCCAGTCACAGCTCCAAAGCATCAGTGGGTGTGGCCTGAAGACAAAAATCGATTTAAGAAGAAACAGTGTTTTAATGACAATTTACCTGATAATATGGACCAAGTATTCATTTCTATCTTTGAGTATATTTTACAGTTCATTAAGTTCTACGTACTTTCTATTGCAACTATATGTATGTTAAATTTCTGTGTTGCTATTGTAAATTAAACACTTGAGGATTTTTCTAAGTAACTGTGATTAGCATTTTAGGGACTATGAATTTCCTATTTATTTTGCTGCTTTCGTAAACTTTATTTTTTTAATGTATTCTTTTAAAATTGAATCACCTTGAGATACAGTTACAAAGTTGTTCATGATTCAGTTTCAATCACAGAAACTCCAACACCCATATTTTCACCAGTGTACATTTCCTGCTACCAAGGTCCTGTCCCTACCACACCACCACCTTAGCCTGCCTTGATAACAGACATTTCCCTCCCTTTCTCCCTAGTCACTATGCTAGAGTGAACTTCAACTTTTATCTTGACTCTCTGGCGTTTGGTAAAGATGTAAGTTGTCTCAACACTAATTTTCCTCTTGCAAGAGCTGCAGTAAAAAAAATGATGGTGTTCAGGAGCTAATCTCAGCTTGGTGCTAGGCTCACTTCCAGCAGTGCTTGAGGGACATTAGGCGATGCTGGGGATCAAACACCCAAGCCTTCCACAAGCAAAGCATGTGTTCCAATCCTCTGAAACATTGTCTTCTATATTTCTAAGCCATTTTATACATTGGCTAAGATTTCTTGAACCACACTAAGAAAGCAGAGCAAGCACTCAGCCTTTCACGGGACCACCTTCAACTTTTCAGCCTAAGTCTGATGTCTAGGCTGTTTTTGTGGTTTTAATTTATGTTTGGCTCCCATCCTGTCATTCTTCTCAATTTCAGTTCCCTTTCTGCTATTTCCCTTTGTATCCCAACAAGAAAGTGACCAGAAATTTCAGGATTTTCTTCCCTATTTTCACTATGTTTCAGGGGGGAGGCCGGCTGCGATAGCACAGTGGTAGGGCGTTTGCCTTGCACGCAGCCAACATGGCCGACCCGAGTTCGATTCCTC
>JAOXYA010250616.1:0-19553 GCA_028565675.1 Sorex palustris | reverse complement strand
CTCAGTATCTGTATTGCAAACCATAATGCCCAAAATTAGAGAGAGAGTATGGGGGAAATTGTCTGCCATGGAGGCAGTGGGAGGGTTGGAAAGGGGTGAGTATACTGGGGACATTGGTGGTGGAGAGCATGCACTGGTGGAGGGATGGGTGTTCGATCATTGTATGGCTAAAACTCAAACATGAAAGTTTTGTAATTGTATCTCACAGTAATTCACTAACAACAACAACAAAAAAAGGCTGGGATGTAGCTCAGCTGTTGTGCCTAGGTGTCTCACACGGGTGAGACCCTGCATTTGGTCCTCAGGACCAAGCCAAAATAACCACACAAGTTCCCACGGTGTGGGCACGCGAAGAAAACAGCCCAATTCCAGACCTCCAGCTAGTAAGGAGCAGTCGGGAAATGCACTCAAATTGAAATAGAAAGGGATAACGGGGGCGGGGGGGGATGGATTAACTTCTGGAGTAATCGGATGTTGGGTACCAGCAGTAATAAGAAACTGATCACTTTTAACAGGTAGCTGAAAATGTGGGCCTGGCACCAGGGAGATACCCACTAAGATTTGGGGTGTTTTCTTCATAGCATAGAGGACACTTGGAACGCATGGATTGTGTGCAAGAAAGAGGAGGCCAGAGGCTGAAGACTGGAGCTGGCAGCCTGAGAAGGGGCAAGGGAAAAGCAGGACACGGCCTAAATGTGGACAAGGGGTGAAGGACAAAGGCAGGCGGGAAGGCCAGAGAGGTAGTATAGCAAGTAGGGTGCTTTTCTTGCTTGTGGTTTCCAGAACTACATATGGTCCCTTGAGCCTCGCCAGGGTGGATGTTGAGCCAGGACTGAGCCCTGAACACTGCCGGATAAGGCCAAACCAAACCAAACCAAAAAGATGCCAGAGAGAGCTGTCAAGGACACGGACACTTGGCTTCCATCCCTGCAACCTGCTCTAGCACTTAAAGATGGCTCCAAACTCTGACACCTTCGAGGTGGGGCAGGAGTGTCTTTTTGCTTCTTGGAACCCAGCCACCATGTTGTATGAAGCCCTAAACAGAGAGAGAGAGAGAGAGAGAGAGAGAGAGAGAGAGAGGAGAGAGAAAGAGATTTGTGTGACTATGTGTGAGTATCTGAGTGAGTACATGTGAATGTGTGTGTGTGTGTGTGTAGCATCTTACAGACAAGAATGCAAGCTCCCAGCAAGCATGAACTTGACCCTGTGTGATCCCATCATCCTGAAAATGGATTCTGGTAGGACAGTCCCACTTGAGACCACATAAAGCCATTCTGGCTGAGTCCTGATCAAATGACTGATTTGAGAGAAAACATTCTCAAGTCACTGAAAGCACTTCTTTCAGCAGCATCTGTCTTCAGTGCACTGGGGTCTCCTCGCCAAGTGCATAGTGGCTGGCTGGGGTCCGTTGGGCTCTTCCCTCCCATTTTTTGTTCTGGTATTGGGGGCACCTGTATTGGGCTCAGAGCTTGGCTTCGGTCAGTGGTGATGTGGGGCTTCAGGTCTCCAAGGGGCAAGAATTGGGAGCCAGCACACGAAACCTTGTATCACCTCAACAAGAATTGAACTGACACTCCCTGGCCTCCTGGTTACCCAGTGGCAGTGCAAAACTGTTTCAGGGAGAAAGATGGCAGCTGCTTAGGCTTCCAGTTCTTTTGTTTGTTTTTTGGGTTACCCCAGCAATGCACAGGGGTTACTCCTGGCTCATTCACTCAGGAATTACTCCTGGCTGTGCTCAGGGGACCATATGGGATGCTGGGAATCGAATCCGGGTCGGCCACATGCAAGGCAACCACCCTGCCTGCTGTGCTATCGCTCCAGCCCCCAGGCTGCTGGTTCTTCAGGGTGAGCTGGCAAAGCGGGGCTTGAGCCAAAGCAGGGGCAAGCAGTCAAAGCAGTTCAACAACCGGAAGTCCATTTTTGAGGTGCATTTGTTTATTTATTTTTTTAAAAAATGTAGGAAATGAACAAAACATTATCTCAAATGTATCTACAACAAATAAATTACTTCCAGGGCAGCACAGCAGATGCAGACAGACCAGTCTCTGACCTTGACCAAGCAGTTGTTGCACAAACTCACACTTTCGGCCCGCCCCTCCCCCAAGCTGAGTGTCCCAGTGCTAGAGCTGGGTGTGGCCTTGCCGGCGAGAACGAAGGAAGCACAACACGTGAGTGTAGTCTGGCTGGAAGAGGGCCACGCCTGGTCCCCAGGCGGCTTCCATATGCACCCTTGCCTGACTTCAGAACTGGTTTAAAGAAAAGAGTGTGGGATGTCGTGGGGGGTGGCAGGCTCACGGAGGTGTAGGTGTGAAACTAGGAAATCCGTTTGAGGTCTCTGAAAGGAAAAGTGATGGGTGGGTGGCCACCAGCCCGCTGCAGAGAGGAAACCAGAGCCTCACAGAGAGTGGGTCAGGGACAGGAGGGATGGAGGACCCAGGTTCTCAATAAGGATGTAAGTCCAGCAGAGGGCAGGAGCCCCCATGGTCTCTAGTCCTTCACAGAGAGGGGTAGCCGGGCAGGGCCAGCCTTTCAGAGAGGAAAAGTGCCAAAGGCAGCATGGTGGGTGGTGGAACAAAACAAAGTCCACTGGAATTTTCCTTGCTTCTGGAAAGAATTCAAGAGGTCTTAGAGGACACCAAGTCAGGAGATAGGGAGAGGCTTTGCATGGGGGAGGTTGTTTCCAAGGCAAGTGTTCAAAGTTGTGTGCTGACCAGCTGGAACACAGTCCATCTCCTCCTAGACCCCAGGACTGTAAAGGCCATACTCAAGGGGGCTGGGCCGGGAACATGAGGTTGCTGGGCTGTGTGTGAGTAAAACCTTTCCTGAAAGACACACCCGCCTGGAGACTCCCTCTTCTCAGTTAATAAGGGTCCTGGATCCTAAACATCCCCACCTTAGTACAAGACTAGCAGCCCTGCCAGGCACTGATCAACTGCAACACTCAGCCTCTGTGTGGGCGTGGCAGGGACTGTGGCTAACTGGTGAACCCCATCACAAGTGGCCCTGCAGGGCCTGGAATATGGCTCAGCAGTGGAGCGCTTTTACCTTGCAGGTGTCAGGCCCTCAGTTTAGTCTCCATCACTGTCAAACAAACAAACAAACAAACAAGGTAAAGAGATGTTTCTGCTCAGCACCAGCTGGTGATTGTGAGGGGACGGTGAGTCCCAATATCTGATCTTCTTTCTATCTTTATTTTTATTATTATTATTTTTTGGGTTTCTGGGCCATACCTGGCATTACCTTGGGCTTATTTCTGGTTCTAGGGACCACTCAGGGACCACTCCTGGCAGCCCTGGGGGACCATATGGGGTGCTGGGATGGAACCTAAGTCAGCTGTGTATAAGACATGTGCTCTATGCGCTGTACTATTGCTCCCTCACATATTAGAAGTTCTGATATGATTTTTTAAAATGTACAACTTTATTTTTTCTTTTTTTAAAAAATTTTCTCTCTCGGGACTGGAGAGATAGCACAGCGGGCAGGGCGTTTGCCTTGCACGCAGCCAACCTGGGTTCGATTCCCAGCATCTCATGTAGTCCCCCGAGCACCACCAGGAGTAATACCTGAGTGCGTGAATCAGGAGTAACTCCTCTGCATCGCTGGGTGTGACCCAAAAAGAAAAAAATCTCTCTCTCTCTCTCTCTCTCTCTCTCTCTCTCTCTCTCTTTCTCTCTCTTTTTCTGCCCCTACACCAGAAATGTTTGTGAGGTCCACAGGATGCCAGGGATTGAACCTGGTTAGACACATGCAAGACATATGCTCTAACTGCTGTGCTAGTTCCTTGGTCCTAGAAACTCATTCTTAAAACGTTTCTGTAAGCTAAACGAAAGCCCCAGAACCCATGGGTCATGCTATGTGCTTCCCTGGCAAAAGGGATCAGGATCCTGAGTTGGGGAGGTCAGGTTGGGTTCCTGGTGGGGCTTTCTAAAAATGGGAACCCTGAAGACTGAGGGAAGGGGGAGAACCAGTGCTGTATTCTGACCAGCCACTGGAAAACCAATGCTGCATCATGACCAGTCACTGGGAACACTCGGAAACCAAGAAAACCAGGCAGCCTGGAGCAGCGGAAAAGGAGAGCACATGGCTTTCCCCCGAGCTTCTTAAGAAGGAGCCCGGCTTGGCCGACTCCTTGGTTTGAGATCCGGGAAACCCACTTCGCACTTCTAATCACCAGAACCACAATACAAGAAACCTGTGTTGTTGCAAGCCACCAGGAGTGCCAGCCATCCTTATAGGGCAAAATAAACCGATACAGGTGGCCACTCCTGGGAGCATTGGAAAAAAATTTAGAAGGTGAAAATATCCTCCAAATTTTGGTTTAAATGCCCAAATGTGGCTGCAGCTGGAAAAGTCTACCCAGAAATTAAAAGAAATTGCTCTCATTTCAGGGATTTAAGGATAAGGGGACCCAAGAGGACCCTCTGCAGTGGATGACCGGTGCAGAACACTTAGAACTCTCCTAGGAAAGCAGTTCTGTGTTCAATGATGCTCACACAGACATCCTCTCCTGACTGGGTACGCTGCAGACTGGTCCCACCTCCAAGGGCACCAGCCCAGGCTTTTCTCGGGTTCGGAAGAAGTCAAAAACCACCAGCAATAAGTTAGCAACAGAAGTCACTGTGCCAGGTAAGAAACAGCTGTGTGGTTATCCACTCGACTTCTTAAACATGAACAGCAAATAAATAATAATAGCAAAAACAGAAAGAAAACTTGTCACTGCATCCTGGGCAACGCCCCACTGTGAGGGCTCCTAGGAATAAGGATTAGCATCCGGTATAGGTCCAGGTCCGACTCCAAACCCGAAATCCATGGCACGCTGTGAGTGGGGTGACTCACACCCTCCCTTCCATGATGGCCTGAGTTCAGAAGGACACGAACTGTGATGATTGTAGCCAGCTCACAAGTCATGGTTTCCGACTCATCAGTCTCATCACGGGGTGAATCCTGCTGGATGGGGCAGTGGTTGGTGGAGTCCAGGAGAACCAGCTGCTCCTTCCGGCCAATCCTCTTCTTTAGCTCTGGCGAGGTGGTTCTCAGGGCTCTGCCGGGACCTGATTTCTGCAAAGTCTCTGGCATGCAGCCACATTATCGTGCGGGCTCCTCGGGTCCCTGAGTATCCAGCAAGGGAATGTTTGTGGTCCCCGTGTTTGCCTCCACATTGTTGGGGTGGGAGAAGGTGTAAGGTTCGCTCTCAGACTCAGGGGATAGCTCATCTGGGGTCAACTTTTTCGTCGGGGCCCTGGAGACTGAGGGAGGTGGGGAAGGAGGGCAGCTCCCCATGGGGCCCTGGAAGGGCTGGTAGGTGTCCACCTCTGCCTGGCGGAAGGAGCCATTGGACTCCTGGAGCAGGTGCCCATACACCATGGTGTCCTCAATGACCGCGTACACGTGGGAGTCATTGTCCTTCCGCCCTTTTGGAAACTTTTTGGGCTGCATTGGCATCTGGGTATTGACGTGGCCGTTGTAGACCCCAACAGCTGGACCCTTGTGTATCTTCTTTTTCCTACTGTGAGAAAGGGAACAAAGGAGAAGTTAAGGCATGGGTCAGTGTGTCCCTGCAGGATTCTGACCAGTCTGTCCCAAGCTGCCCACTTAGCCAGTGAAGGCTCAGAGGGGACCAGCGTCTGCCTCCTGCCATAAAGGTCCAGACACAGCGTTACAGAGGGCATCTTTCAAGCTTGAGTGAGGAGTGCATTTCAGAGCTGCTACGTGCAATCCTGGGGGAGATATCTAATAGCCCTTCCTTTCTACTGGAAGCATATACTCCAGCCCACCCGAGACGGGCAAAGGCCTGCTGAAGCCCACTGTCTACATCATCTCTCTTGATACTTTCCCGGAGCTAATGCTCTGTCCCTTTCTGAAGTGGGGGTAAGCGTCTAGATTTTATGTGGTAATAACACGAGACTCAAGATGGAAAGTGAAGTCTTAGCTTACACGGGGTCTGGGACAGAACCGAGCATCAGTGGAGACTGTGGCTCCTTCAGCAGTGATCAGCTGCAGGGCTAAACATCTCAAAAGAAGACAGAATTCATGCATGTGTGCAGAGCTCCTCAAAACCACCAATGACATCTGACTTGCAGTGCTCATTGAAACTGGGACATGGATGGGCATTCCTGCTCCCTGCCCAGGAAAACAAAGCTTTGGGTGGGGAAGACTGCCTGGGAGCTGACCAGAGATTCAGATGGAGAACAATACCCCAATGGATATGATAGGCCCACAGCACGCAGGTTAGAGACTCACTAATCATGGAACTGACTGTACTTTCTGGGCGATAAAAATAAATTCAGAACCTTTAGCTTGTAACACTGATTCTCTGGCCAGTAAAACAGGGTTCCAAAGTCTTCTGAGACTCTCCAGTGCTTTTACTATTCAGAATTATTATTATTATTATTATTTTGGCTTTTGGGTCATACCCGGAGGATGCTCAGGGTTTACTCCTGGTTCTGATGTCAGGAATCACTCCTGGTGGTGCTCAGGGGACAATATGGGATGTTGGGGATAGAACATGGGTTGGCTGTGTACAAGACAAATGCCTAACCCACTGTACTATCACTCTGGCCTGTCCAGAAGCTCTTTTAGTCCATTTGGGCCCCAAAAGAAGAGGAAGAAGAAACCATGTCTTAGTCACTATTGTATTCCCAGTGCCTTGCCTGGTTCCTGGTGCCTAACAGACTCTCCAACAGAAACACTGATGGAGCAAACAAGTTCAAAAGACCTTGTTACCTCTGCAGATCCTACCCGGGGTAAACCAAAGCCTTCCCCAGGCAAGGCTGGGGGCTGCTGAGTTCAGGCTGGAATTGGGGGTTTAGAGATAGATGTGAGGGCTGGACCCATCCTGGACCCAGCACCCTCCCGATGAGGAAGCTAGTGCCAGGCCTTCCCGTTCAGCTGCCCACCAGCTGCCCACTCCAACTAGAAAGTTCTCACTCAAGAAATAGGGTGTTCTGCTGCCCACCACTCTGCACTTCTGTTTCACACAGAAAGGGCTCGTGGCAGGCTGGCCCTCCCTTACCCAATAAGACGTGCCTAGACACTCTCATCACTGATAAACTTCACTTGTTTGCTCATGGCTTGGTGAGCAAACAAAATGTTACAAAAATGTGTGTGTGCATTTTTCAGAAGATCCTATCATACAAAGAAACAAAGATTCTCTCTCCATGGCTTCCATCAGAAATACAAGCAGAACTGATACAATCTGGAGGCAGCATGTACTGAATAAAAGAGGTCAGCACCTTGTTTTCATAAAACGGATGTTGCCAGTCTGATAGGGTGGCATCGAGGGCTGGGTCAGGCAGCTGGGCCTTCCTCTTGCCCACAGGGCTGGCTTTCTGATGCTTGTCTGAAGGCCTCTGAGCACACACATCACGGACAGTTTAAGAAACAGGAGAACCAGTTGGACCACATGTGCCAGTTTCCCTTAGGAAAAGGGATGGTGCACGGGGAGAGGCCTGGCCTGGTGGGACCCACAGATAATTCTCCTGCCAAGGATCCCCTTTGAGGCCCACAGCTGGACTGTTCCCCAGACTCTGATGGGAAGGCAATGGACATTTCCTCAGACAGTGCTGGGATAAGGCCAACATGGCCCCACACAGATCTCCTGGTTTGAGGGGGTTTCTTTTCCCACCCCAGGTAAGGGATTTTCCTTTCTTTAAGTATAACTTGCTTCTGGCAATGTTATCCAGCACTAAGCTTCCTGGAAATGGGACAAAGTCATTTCCAGAATGACTCCTCATTCTGGAGTGTCAAATGGGCTGGAGGCATCCAGGAGTGTCCACCTACTTCTTTTTCACACAGCAAATGATGAGTCCAAGGGTTAACAGCAATAAGGCGCCACTTCCCACCACAGTGAAGATGACAATCATCAGGTCTGTGAGGGAGAGAGAAGACAGTGATCTTGAGAGTCATGGCTGCAGGAGGCTCTCCTTCCCACCCTGTCCCTCACTTTGGGAGAGCCAAATTTCCTTTCTCTGGAGTCTGGTCAGTCCGTTCCAGGCCTAACCTCTGAGAGGAGTGGTGGCAAGCTTATGTGAGGGTAAAACTGATACCATGACAAGCTGCAGCTAACATTAAGTCTCAACTAGACCTCAGTTTCTGTTTCCCCAGAGTAGGACTTGCAGTTTCTGGTAAACTCCTAATTCAGCAATTTACCTAGAAAAGAAACTGGGCAGTTGGATCTGGCCAGTCACGAGGGGTCGCTGTACCCTTCTTGGAAAGAACCCTAAACTGTTACTGGTACCTGCTAATTGCTGACCACTGTTGTAACAGGGCAATGCTAAAAATAGATCAGTATATAAACCGCTATTAACTCTGAACCCTATATAAACTGCTTGTGATTTGGAGTCAGGGTCCTTGTCAAGACTCCACTCACTGCATTCGATGAGACTTGGACCCTAGCTTGAGCTAGCCCATAAAGACCCTTTGCTTATTGCATCACAACTTGTCTTTGTATGATTCCTCTGGGGAGATCTCGGCCCGGTTTAACACCTGAGCACTCTCTCAGGAGAAGCCAGCCAGTGTGCTGGTCTGACTGTACTGAGAGCATGCTGAAAAGAAGCCCAAGTTGGCCATGGGGAGAATTGGGGACAAGAAGCCAGGGAACCAAGTCAAGAGCTGGCAGCGGGGCTCAAGACACCCATCTCAGGTAAGCTATCCCAGCCACCCTCCAGGTATCTTAGAGCAGAGGTGAGCCACCAACTGTGCCCTGTTGCGATTCCTGACTCATGGGATTGTGAGCAAACAAAATGGCCACTGTGTCCTATTGCTCCAGCCTCCAACCATGTCTTTTATGATGTGACCCTGCAGCTCCTCCCACCAAGAGATGGAGTGCCTTTGTCTAGCTCACACAGCTGAGCTCCTCACCTACGCCTCAGAAGAACTTGTGTATTTTCTCCAGTCTCTTGTGGCTCTTTCTGCCTCTACCAGGGGGCTCAGCCCAGTTATCACAGCTGCTCTTGGCTAGACTCTGCGAGAGAGTGTCCTGCCAGGATCACTAAGCCCTTTAGCCAGCCTGCTGCTTGGGAGGTGCCAGGGAAGGTAAGCTCTGAAGAGCCCTGCGCTATGCAGAACTGCTTGGTTCGTCTGCGTGCAGTGGCACACGATTATTCTGAAGCTACTGAGTTCTGACATGGCTGGCCATGCAGCATTATGAATGCCCAGACAGCCAGGACCCAAAGCCTGTATTCAGATTCACTTCCTCAGCCTGCTCCGATTTGTGGCCCACCGATGTCCCTTCGGGACTGCAGAAGGCTCTTACTCATGGTTCTCGGGGTGAGTGTCACCCAGAAGAGCAGGTCCAGCTGTTTGCCGCTCACAGGGCTGCAGTTGGAGATGTTAACCCAGAAGCTGCGATGGTAGCAGCTTGGCTTGGGGAACGCGTCCACCTCTAGGTTGAAGATCTCCTCAACATGGGTCTGCTGCTCCTGGATGATCATGAAGGTGCGCCCTGTCTGGCACACCACTCCGCTCCGCTCCTTGAGGAAAGTCAGGCATGCCATCTGGTCCCGGGGCACGCTGATGTTCCAGGACACTGAGGTTAGGGGCGGCATGCCCCGGTCCCAGTTAGGGGTCCTCAGGTAGACCTTGCTTTTCGTGTCTGGGGTCACCGTGATAACACCCTCGTCTGCAGGAAAGAGAAGAGAAGTCACACAGTTGGAGTTTCACCTCTGTGGAGGGCAAAGGCAAGGGGGAAGGACCCAAGTGCACTGTCCAGTTTCCGTGATGAAGGAAAGTGGTTTCAGCACCTACACGGCACTGGGGAGCAGCCACCACCACAGCTATCAGTCGAAGCCCGGCAATGTGCATGGTGTGATGAGAAATGGAATTTCCCATTCTCCTTATTATTAACTGAAATTGAAATCACCACATGTGGCCAGTGGCTGCTGCACTGGTCAGCACGGAAGTAGAATCTTGGTCAGATGAGACACTCGGGTCTTTCAAAAACAAAAGACCCCAACAACAACAATAGCAATAAGACAATGAGTAAAACCCAGCACAGCTGGCTACACCAATGGTCATCGCAGTGGCCTTTCGGAGGTTCTCAACTCACGGATACTCACTGGCTCACGACTTCCTGGAGGGACAAGGAGATAATCAACTTTGGTTCTAGAGGTCACCACCACTATAAATGCTGTAGCTGTAAGGCCAAGAGTGCTTCTGATACACCAGTGAACCCATTCCTGACCTGAAAAAGGCCATCATCTCACAGTGATAAGAATGGGTCTTATTTATTTTCAAAGACTCCCCAGAAGGAGTTTTCCTGGTTAACCCTGGCAACATCAGTCAGCCTGGCCTGACCATAATTCATCTGAGGGCTGGATGATGGCCTTCCTGTCCACAACAAAGGACCTAGTTAACCTCAAATAAAGATCTTGGTCAACTTTACTTGAGCAAATCAATGAACAATGAGAGGACAGTACAGTATAGTACAGACAGTGGTCAACTTTACAATGGTCTCTAATGCAATGGAACTGTTCTCTGAACACATACACACACATCTTTGGGCAACACCCAGCAGTGCTCAGGAGCCATATGGGATGCCAGGGATCGAACCTGGGTTGGTTGCATGCTAGGCAAACACCTTGGCCTGCTTTACTATTTCTCCACCTCCTCTGCATTCTGAATTGTGCATAAAACATCTTCTGTCACTACCTTAAAGATCCAGGACTGGGGAAATGAGGCACATTCTCATTTGTTCTTGTCTGTTTGCAAAAATAACTTGGAACTTGTTTACTTATTCGACCACTTCCTAACCAGGGCCTCCTGTTGCCAGAATCATTTCTCTTTTTTTTTGCAGTTTTGTGGGGGGTGTTGTGTGGGGGAGGAGAGAGGTGTTTCAGGTAACACCCAGCAGTGCTCAGGGTTACTCCTGGCGATCAGGGATCACTCCTGGTGGGCTTGAGGGACCATATGGGATTCTGGGGACCAAACCCAGGTTGGCCACGTGCAATGCAAGTGCTCTACCCACTGTACTATTTCTCCAATCCCTCTATGCCATCTCTGGAAACTGACAATGAATGCAACAGTACAAGGTGGGAGACCCCAAAGCCTCTTACCTTTGAGGTATGGGATAAAGAACACGGTCAGGCTCTGCCTAAGCGCCTCTTGCTGGAAGGTGGGGGCAAAAGTGCGGAAGGTCACGGAGATGTTCTGCTTCACCTGGATCTGCTCGATGGAGCCTCCAGAGCAGAAGGAACCAAAATGCAGATTCTGACCGGGGGCGGTGCTAGTGACGAAGTAGCTGAAGCTAGTGTTGCAGGGCCGCTCATGCGTGTACTGCTGCAGCTTCTGGGTCGGTACCAGCGCCAGGCTGAGCTTGTCCTCAGGCACCTGCAGCTTCCAGGAGAAGTCATGCAGCTGCACAGGCAGCTGAAGAATGTCCCAAGGCACCTGGAGTGAGTAGGACTTCCTGGAGCAGTACCGGTGGTCCAAGCAGCCTGGAAAAGAGGTGGTGGTGTTGGCCATGCAGGTGCGTGGATGGGTCAGGGGTTTCCCACTTGCTCTCTGGTCTCCCCCACCTTCTCTGCCCTACTCCTGGCCCACAGAGACTCCATTCTAGTCTGCCTGCTCACTCAGGTTTTTACTGCTTTCCGGGCTAGCCAACTGACTTGTATGAGTATTTAGAGTCAAAGGTTCTCTTCTCTCTTCTGGGAATCTGCTTCTGGGATGCTAAATGCCTTGTGGGCAGAGCTATTTTCCCTCCCTGAGGCTCTGCTGTCCTATCCATGGGGAGCCGGCTCTGGGCAGAAATGGACCTCAAAATGGCAAGATACAAGTATGGCAGAGATCCTGGTGGCCCAGCAGGAAGGTGAACACTGATCTATTTGTTATATAATAGCACCTGTCTGTCATAGCTAAGGGATAAAGGGAGAAAAAATAAAGGAAGCCAAAGTTTGCCATGGCAAGCTCTAGTCCACGGAGAGAAGGATGGGTGGGTAGTGGAAGTGTGGGGGGCATGTTAGGGAGTGACCAGGCGAGGCTTTGGGAGGAAATCCGAGGGCAGGATTATTCCAGAGAGCCGAACTGAAAGGCAGGTGTGGGGCAAGGACCACACTGCTGCCTGTGCTAAGCTGTCACTGCAAAGCACATTCCTCATCCTGATAGCTACAATCTCCCCACGCCCCCCTCCGAGAAGACCCCCACAAACACTAACTTAGGGTCTTCTCGGCATTCATCCACAGGCGGGTCAGGTTATCACACAGGAAGGAGATCTTGTGTTTGGAGCCCGGGGTCAGGGTGATGTTGGTGCCGCAGGTCCGGGACTCCAGACACACGAAGCAGCCGGGGACAAACTTGCGGCTCAGTCTGATGGGCCGCGGCTCAATGGTGACCGACATGGTTCGCTCGTTGCTCAGGTCGACCAGGTAGGTCTTATCTGGAACCACAGAGAGAAGGCAGGTGTTATGAATAGCATAGCAGGGGCCCCGTGGGGTGGCAAAGAGTCACGCCAGGCCTCTGAATGGGGAATGCTGGGGAAATCTCATTATAGAAACAATGTTATAATAACTTTATTTAAAAAAATGTTGATTTGGTTTTTTTTTTGGATCACACCTAGCAATGGTCAGGGGTTACTCCTGGCTCTGCACTCAGGAATTACTCCTGGCAGTGCATGGGGGAACCACATGGGATGCTGGGGATTGAACTCGGGTCAGCTGTGTGCAAGGCAAACGCCCAACCTGCTGTACTATCACTCCAGTCCCTGTTATAATAACTTTAAACAGAAAGATACAGATGGGTTCAGAAGACAGTGCAGAGGGCTAACATTCATACTATGCAAGGAGGTCAATGTTCAATCTTGGTACCACATATGGTCCTCAGAGCACCACCAGGATTGATCCCTGAGCACAGAGTCTGGAGTACTCCCTGAGCACCGCTGGGTGTGCCTCCCACCAAAATAAGTAAAAAGAAACACATGAATTGCATTAACTTTCCTATTAAACTCCTTTTATCCTTCTAGTTCATTTCAGTCCTTGTTCCTACTTAAAGTCTATGTAACATTTTATATTCATCTTTTTACTTCATTATTTTATATGTTTTTACTTATTTTGTAACATGGTTTTCACATTTCCAAATCTTTTACAATATTCATTATAAATCTTTTATAATATTCATTACCTCCAGTCGCTGCATAATAAGTCAACCACATGAGATTCGCCAGCATTTATTTAAATACCATGAGCAGTGGAATTACTGCAGAGATATTTAATTCCCAACAGTGTGAAATTACTGCAGAGACAGAGGACTCAGAGACAGGAGAGAGTCACAGGTATTATTGTATCATAAGTAAGAAATAAGTAAGGAAAAGAGGAACTATTCCATAGGCCAGGCCAGAAGTCAGTCTCTCCCAAAAGTAAAAGAATAAAATTAGACTGCTACCTCAAAGCAGTGAACTAAACAGAAACCAAGAGGATATTCATATAGATGTGGAGTAAATATAAATTATAAAATCTAAAAAGAAAGATGAATATCTCTATCTGATCACAGGAGTTATAAATCATTACTAGGAAAAACAGAATTACATAGAGGATGATGGAGCAATATGCAGAAAAGGAAACATAAATATCCAAATTACTACATATGCAGAATTTTTATATCACCAGCACCAGAGACAACAATGAGTGCACCAATGCTTCCTGCCAACCAGAAGTGTAACATTGAGTCTGATCAGATCAGGTACTGGGGGTTGTGGGGAAGCAGGTGCTCTCCACAGTCCTGGCAGGAGTCCGGGATATTTGTGCCATAGGGAATTGAGAATTAGTAATGAAAAGGGAACCCCGGCAACATGACATGGGGATAGAGAGTCACCCTGTCCTTCTGGTAAACAAAAAAGCAACCAGTGCTGCAACAGTCAAGTACACCATGGAACAGTCATAAATGGAATAATACACGGCAGTTAACAAGACGGGAGAAATCTAAACCAACAATCACATACTGCTGAATAATGCAGATAGGGGAGGGAAAGTGTACTTAGGGATTCTGTTGTGTGAATGTCACACTCTCGCCACACAAACCTAGAAGGCATAGCCCACTACACACCTAGGTGAAGTGGTCTAGCTTATTGGGATCATCATCATAAATGTGGCCAACCACAGGCCAAATGCCATTCAGTGGTGTAACGCTGAGCTGAAGAAATAACAGCGAAGCAACTGGATAGTCCCAGTGAGATAGTACAGTGGGTAAGGGTGCTTGCATGCAGCCAGTGTGGGAGCACTGTGATAGGAGCAACCCAATAAACCTAAACTACCTGAGGCTATGCAGGAAAGAGAAAAAGTGTTATCCTATATGCAATTACCTACAGGAACCGGCATCATTCCCAAA
Organism: Sorex palustris; assembly: GCA_028565675.1. Classification (NCBI taxonomy): domain Eukaryota; kingdom Metazoa; phylum Chordata; class Mammalia; order Eulipotyphla; family Soricidae; genus Sorex; species Sorex palustris. The sequence goes on along the minus strand of JAOXYA010250616.1, from coordinate 5,240 downwards.
CTTCCCCCAAAGCTTAGAAAGGTAAAGTAACTAGTCCAGAGTCACAACAGCTGGCTAGCCAGGGGTACCCCATTCAGTTGTGCTAAGAAGCTATTCCTGGCTAAATGTTGGGGTGGGGGTGGAGTCACTCCCAGTAGTGCTTGGTTGACTGTGCTGGGGATTGAATCAGGCTTCCCTCATGCAAAGCAAGCTCTCCAGCCCTTTGAGAGCAGTGGTCAGACCTGGAAGTAAACTCAAAGGTCACCGTGGCTATACCTGGGGGGCTTGCGCGTGCAAGGCTTCTGCTCTACCACTTGAGATCTATATCCCCAGCCTCTCATAAATAGTTTCAATACTCATTCCTGTTGCTGTGGATATCATTCACTTTTCCCCTGATTACACTGGACACTCCTGAAGGCTCAGGGCTCCTCATTCTCTCCATCACTGAGTGGTCCAGGCTTTTGCTGTTCTGGTCGTCCTAAAATGTATGAAGTGGCACTGGGGACCTGGCAATGTGTTTCTCCTGTGAAAGTGACTGTGTAATAATCACACTGGATTGGAGGAGAGGAGCCCAAACCCATTGTGTATCATTAGCTGAGAAAAACACTCCTGATTCCAGATCAAGTCAGACCTCTCATGGTGGAACCTGTCAGGAGGATCCTGGACCCCCTGAAAAACAAACTGTTGCAAAACTCAAACATTCTAGGCATGTGCTTTCCGTACTCTGCATTCTCTATTGGAAGGCTGGCCTGCTGGATGTGTAGACACAGAGCACCAACATATTGCCTGAGGGCTGTTTGCATTGGTGACTTTAGCAGGCGAAACAGGAAGGAGAGGAGAAGCTGGCCTTACCCTCTCACGGGGGTGGGGCGTTCAATGTGAATCCTCCCCAGTCACGTTCCTGAATCTTAGAACAATGACAGTGACCACCATGGGCTAGTTCCCCTGTCCATCCCCTGACCTTGAGAGGGGAAACATGGCTGACCCAGAGGCCATGTTTTGCCAAGGTCACTCTGCTAAGGGACAGAGCTGTGACTTGAAAATGTTTCTGCCACCAAAGAATCCCAATTTCTCTTACAACAACACTTCAGCTGTTTTCTTTATGTGAACAAAATGAAACATTGGCACTTGAGGTGCCACAGACCACCCTTTCCCCAGACAGGAAAAAAGCCTACCTCTGTTTGATGTCACAGATGCTGGGAATCACTATCTGAGACAGAAATATCTTTTCTTTCTTTTTTTTTTTTCTCAATTGAATCACCGTGAGATGCAGTTACAAAGCTTTCACGTTTGAGTTTCAGTCATCAATTATTGAATACCTATCCCTCCACCAGTGAGAAATATCTTTTCTTTTCCTTTTCTGGCTACACCCAGTGGTGCTCAGGGATGACTCCTGGCATGGGCCCACGTGGTGCTAGGGATTGAACCAGGCCTCAAAGCATGCACTCACCCTTTGATTTATATTCTCAGACCAGACAGAGATATCTCAGTATAAACTGAAAATGTGCTCTGTGGGAATAAGTTGAAGGCCACAAGATGTGGTAAGTCCATCAGAACACCATCACTAACCAAAAATGTGTCAACACTTAGCTAAGATTTACAGATGCCTTCTGGGGATTTATGAAAGTCTGAGAGGCAGTGTTCTTGCAAAACAGCTATTACTCAGAACAGGCAATGGAAGTACCCAGAATAATATGGCTAGAGAGTGCTATCCACTCACCTTACTTGATTCAAGATAACCCAGAAACCCATAGCTTTGAAAATATAGTTTGGTATTTTGAGGGTAAGTAAGTATTGCTACCAGAAGCTAGAAGGAGTAAAAGAGATGATTCCTTGATCAGTATGATAAAATATAGTAGAATATTCTATAAACAGTCTGCTTGTGATAATAGAGCAGCTTTCCTGCAACTGTGAGCATTAGATGAGACTTCTATGCAACCAAAATTATTTCCTTTATCTCCCGGAAACAAAAGTGTCACCATAACAGGCATGACTGGGTAGTACAGTGCTACCTCAGGAAGGGAGAAGAAGGGGCTGGTGAGATAGTACAGTGGGTAGGACACTTGCTTTGCATGTGTCCAACCTGGGATTGATCCCCAGCACCACATATGGTTCTCTGAGTCCTGCCAGGAGTGATACCTGAATACAGAGTCGAAAATAAGGCCTAAGCACAGCGAGGTGTGGCCCCCAAACAAAACAAAATGAAGAATAAGGGCAGAGAGGGCATCAAGGAGCACTGATTTGTTTCGTGGAGACAAATAAATGCTCCAACATGGAGCTCTCGGCCACCACTGAGATGCAGGTTTGGGGCCGTGTTAACCATCAGCGCTCACACTCTGGTCAGTACATCCTGGTCCTGGGCAACTGGCACATGTCTCGCCCTGCGAGCTAAGATGTGTGTGGACATGTGCCACGAGAAGACATTCCCTGCCAGAGTTCTCTGGGTCTAGTCTGAGCCTATTTGATATTTGTCTTGCAGACACAGGTTGATAGCAGGGTTTTCAAGCCTGATAGTTAAATTCTAGTCAACGTCAGTCTACACAGATGTTGCTGTCTACAAATGGAAACCACGTTCCCCCCCCCCCCAGCTTGCACTGTGGTCTGGTCCTGTTGTGGATGATGAACGAGGAGGTCTGGGCTGGTGGGGTGTCCCCAGTGACTCCCTTTGTTCTTGCCAAAACTCTGGCTCTCCACAGTTACTCTGCTTGGTGGAACGTCTGTCCATTCTGCTCTTGTTTCCGATACTCCTCCTTCCCAGAGCAGCTACTCTCTTGGGTGCCCCCATTCTACCCTGTTCCTCAGCCCCTTCTCCTAGACTGTGCCTTGGATGGGACTCTTGTAGACAAGATGATGCTTCCTGAGAATAAGACAGTGGATTTACTCGGTGCCTTGAATGTGCTGGAAATGTTGGTGTCAGAGGGAGTAGAGTAATGTTATAGGGAGAGTCCTGGTGGGGAAAAATTTCACAAGAGGCAAGCTATGCAGATAAATAACTAGAACCTGGTGCACAACCCCCGCAGAGCACTCATGCGTGGGCTCTTGGCTTCCAGCTGGGCTGTTATTTCCTACTGTTGGGGGCAAAGGATGGTGGATTTAGGGGCAAGAGATGCTGACCTGGCTCAGGGAAGAGCCAACAGGGGACCAGCGCTTTCGGGCATGAGTTTAAACCCTAAGATGAGCTCTCTGGAAACTTCCCTGCTTCCTTAGCTTCTTTGCTCTTATCTCTAGGGATGAGATGGGGCAGACAACAGAGATTTCCTTCTTGGGGCAGTGAAGGGCAGTGTGAGAAGGTTCTTGTCTATGCCTCTGGCCGCCAGAGGCATGCTGCTCACTGCTGCCACACCACAGACCACTGGAATCCTATTAGGATAGGACTGTTCATCTTGAAAGATAAATTCTGGGTCTTTCTCATCTCATCTCCCATCCTGGACCTGAAACGCTGCGGGGTCATTTCAAGAGTGAGTGTGCTGATGACCTGCTAGGCCCTGGTGACCTCTTCACCCTCCGGGCAGGCCAGTCATCCTTGGTTTAAGGTGAGGAATTGAGTCACCCCGAGGTGAAGTGACTTGCCTGAGGTTACCCAGTCAGCAGAGAACCTGGAGTTAGAATCTACGCAGGCCAGCTCTGGGAAAGGCTCTGCCAAACAGCAAGCTGCCCACATAGCTGCGGGGGCCAAACATGCATGTGGGCACAGGCAATTGGCTGCTTCAGGCAACCCCTCAAAGGTCAGGGTCAACAAGGGGTTTAAAGGGCCAGGACTGAGCTGTCTGGAGATGCGAGTGCTTGGGGAGTCCAGCCCAGTCTAACTTTATCCCCAATGACATTCCTGTTTGCCAAGCGGCAACCCTGGAAAATGAAACACCTCTCTTGCCCCCCACCCAAGGTCATGGCAACGAGAGACACCTCCCTCTACATCAGGGGTTCCAAACTTTCCACATCCACGTAAAAGTAGCGGCCAAAAACCACTGCACTAAACCACAGAGCACACCTCTACTAATCTCAGATAGAAGCCCGGCGTGCCTGGTGCCTGTCGGAGCATGTTTTAGAGTTTGATCAGTTTTAGAAATCAGCCAAGCTGATGTTCCAGGAAATGGAGTTAGTCACAGAGTCGGGCTCCACCAGGAAGGGGAGGAAGAACCACTCCCACCCTCCCCTCCCTTTCTCCTTCTCCTCCCTCTCCTCCCATTCTTCCCTTCCTCCCCTCCTTCCTTCTCCTCCTTCCCTTTCCTCTCCCCTGTACTCCCTCCCCTTCCTCACCTCCTCTCTGAAATCCCTCACCTACCCTCAAATAATCTCCAATTCCAAACCCCTTTCCAGGAGGTTTTCAACACTCAGACTATACATTCGTGGGTGGAATCACGAGAATGTGTGGATGGGCACAGAGTCAGGCCTTTTCCCTAGGAGCTGTGAGTCAGAAGGGATCTGGGGGTCACCACGGGTTGCTTCCTGAGGAGCTGGGCTCCCCATGGGTAAGGCGCCCCAAGGCGCCCCAAGGCTGGGCAGCTCTTCCCCTTTCCGATGGTTCTCAGCCCCACACCAAGAAACCTTCAGCATGCGCCCTTACACTCCTTTTCTCAGCCTGGCTCAGTAGGCTTCCGGGAAGGGAAGGCTCTTAACTACAAGAACAGACCCACCCTCAGCACAGGTGTTGGCCACGTCCCGGATCACAGCCACTTGTGTCTCAGTTCCCAGTTCACAGAGGAGCCCCAGGAACAGCTTCCTGGGACTCATCCCTGTCCCGTCTGACCCATATGACATCCCCCCCCAGAGCCTGTGGAGGTCAGCAAGGCCCCCAAAGGACAAAGTTTAAGGAGGTGATCTGGCACCTACACCCCTGAGAGGGAGCCCCTGAGAGTTGGTGCTCCCTCTTTTTTTAAAAATATTTTTTTTATTGAGGTACTGTGATTTATAAATTTTTTTCATAGCACCAGGGCTAGAGTGACAGCACAGCAGGTAGGGTGTTTGCCTTGCAAGTGGCCAACCCGGGTTCGATTCCTATGTCCCTTTCAGAGAGCCCAGCAAGTTACAGAGAGTATCCTGCCCACACGGCAGACCCTGGCAAGCGCCCTGTGGTATATTCCATATGCCAAAAGCAGTAACAACAAGTCTCACAATGGAGACGTTACTGGTGCCCACTCGAGCAAAGTGATGAATAACGGGAGGACAGTGCTACCATGACAGTGTTATTCATAGCACGCAACTTTATAATCAGCCATGATCAAATTCCATGTGTATAATTTTCCATATATATATACAGTGAT
>JAOXYA010250226.1:0-19562 GCA_028565675.1 Sorex palustris | reverse complement strand
GGGCGAGGGGGGTGTGTGTGTGTGTGTGTGTGTGTGTGTGTGTGTGTGTGTGTGTGTGTGTGTGTGGTGTGCATGTGTCCCTAGGATTGTAATTCTGGGAGTTCTCTCATACAGGGTCAGGATAAACAACTTCATCCCTTTGTGTGAGGTGTGAGTGTGTGTGTTCTCACAAGCCACAGGACGGGCTTGAAGGTGCCTTGCTCAGTTTGGGGACAGGGGACAGGGCTGACAGGAGTCCTGCATGCACTTCCCTTTCCTTGGGTCTGTCACAGTGGCCAGACAGGCAAGGCCACAGGCTGGCGCGGGGAAGGGCCAGGGTCTGCTGAGTGTTGTACTTGGGGGACGTCTTTCAGTTGGCTCTGGGAGGCGTTGGGCTGTGCGTTTCACAAGTCTTACAGGAAGTCAACATCAGGGTTGGTCAGAAGGTGTCTGGAAGTTGGGGCAGGGGGACTCTGGAGAGATGGAGTGATGTCGCAAGTCTCTGTGGTTTGTGTGTTTAAGTGTGAGAGAACATGTGTGTGAATGTGTGAGAATGTGTGTGTATGAGGGTATGTGTGTGAGTGTATGTGTGAATATGCCTGAATGTGTGAGAGTGTGTGTGTGTGTGTGTGTGAATGTGTGAGAGTGTATGTATGAGGGTATGTGTGAGTGTGTGTGAGTGTAGTGTGAGTGTATGTGTGAGTATGCATGAGTGTGTGACAGAGTGTGAGTATATGTGTGATGGTGTGTGACTGTGTGAGTATGTGACAGTATGTGTGAGTGTGTGTATACATGTGAGTGTGTATGTGTGAGTGTGTGTGACAGTATGTGTGCATATGAGCATGTGAGTGTGTGGAGAGCGTGTGTGTGAGGAAGAGAGGGTAGCGTAGAGGTCCTGTGGTCCTGGACATCTGACTTGGCATGGGGGGTGGCGATCGGTCTGTGCTCTGGGGCCCGGCTCCTCCTCAAGTATGAGGGCACTAGTGTTGGTGCCGCAGCCAGGCTGAGTGTGCATGTGTGTGGGTGGGGGAGGCCCTGAGCACTCTGAGAGGGGACGGGGTGTCCACGGGCAGGAGAGCGAGGCCACTCACCACTTGCGTTGCCACGCGAGGCCTCCGAGGAGCAAGACACCGGCAAGCAGGAGCAGGAGCGCATAGCAGGCAGCTGTCAAAGACGAGGGTCAGGCTCTACGTGGCTCCCAGCCTCCCCGGGGCCCACAGCACCTGGGAGGAGGCCTGGGAGGGCAGTGGGTGGAGCCCACGGGAAGGGGGGGCACTTTAAGCTCCACCCCCGCCCACGCTTCCCCTCCCGACGCTGCCTACCTGCTATCAGGTACTTGATGGGTAACGGCCACTCGGTGGCCACAGCAGCTCCGGTGTGTGCTGGGGGCTCTGTGGGAGAAGGGGATCCAGGTGGCACCAACTGTGGCCTGCGGGGACCCTCAGCCTTGCCCCCTCCTCTGTACACACTTGCTGACCATGCAGGGGTCCCTAGGCAGCCAGGCCCCAGGCACACGCGCCTCTTTCTCACCTTAGGATTTCATGATCAAGCTTTAGCATTTTGAAAAATTACTATATTTTGGTTTTTGACTGGGGGTCACACCCGGCAGTGCTCAGGGCTTTCTCCTGGCTCCGTGCTCAAGGATCACTCCTGGCGGGGCCCGGGGTACCCTGTGGGGTGCCAGGGATCAAGCCTGGGCAAGTGCCCCACCCACTGTACTCTCTCTGCGGGCCCTAGACATGTTCTTTTTTGAAAAAACAAAACAGAAAATATTAGATTGGCACGCCGTTGGGTTCCAGCATGTAAGTTTGGGGAGTTCAGAGTCACATTTGATCTCCGCATGCCCCTCCCGTCCCTGTTGCCCTGAAGTTTAAGCTACTCTCTATGACCACATGGACCCCGCCCCCACATGTGTCCCCTGGGGACGGCTGGCTGGGGCCACACGCCAACGTGGCATTGTCAGAATAAAGTGCTTGCTGAAGGAAGGTTTTAATTGAGTGGATATTGCGCGTGACCCACACGCCTGCCCTAGGTACATCCACAACTGAGAAATTATTTCCAGCCCGTCTCCTTTCTGTGACCCAGGCTCTTTCCCAGTCCAGACTAGTTTCAACCGATTGCTATTTCCCCACTCAGCTCAACCCCATTCTTTGTCTCCCTAAATTTCTTGATTGTTTCTGGGGGCCCCAGGGCCCCAGATCCGGGCCTCCCCCACACTGCCCACAAGGGACAGGCTGAGGAAACCACTCCCGCTCCTCTGGGCATGGGCCTGCCCCCAGGAGTGAGACCACCTTGACGGGCATAGCTGGGGGGACCCCCAACAAAACACGACAAGGTGAAATCATGCCTCTTGGAACACAGAGGTGGGACTTGGGGAGAGGGGCTGAGGGGATGAGGTGGGAAGTGGCTTGGGCAGCCAGTAGCACAGCCTTCTCCCAGTCAAGAACGTCGCCAGCCCACAGCCGTACCTGCCGGTTCAGCCGTCCCCGCGGGGGCCCCGGCTGTGGGGCGCAGGCAGGCAGTGTGGCTCCCTGGAGCTTCTGGAGGAGTCTGTTCATCTCCTGGGGGAGAGAGGGAGTCACACTCAGGGCTGTAGTGGGGACGGAGGTGGGGGAGTCTCCTTCCCTCGCACAGCTAAGGCTCCTCCCCGCTGCCAGGCAGGACCCGGGAAACCCCACTCCCCACACACGTTTTAGAGGTGGTGGGGCCCAGCCCACATACCTTCCCAGGGCTCCCTCCGAGCACTCCCGGTTTTTGTGTGGGCCGGGAACCAGCTCAGGCCACGCTGGGACAGAAGGCCCAGACAGAGAGCCCTCACCAGCCTCACCCACCCTCCCCTCAGCCCTGACGAGAGACATGGGTGCACGCGATGCTTACCTGGGACTGGGCCAAGTCCCCCGTCTCTCAAGCAGGTGAGCTGTGGCGGGGTCCAGTAGGTCTCCCCACAGCTCACTTCACAGATGCTCCTGGCAGGCTCCCTCTGACCGGCCCTGAACCCCTGGGCGCACTGGTAGTAAAGCTCCTGCCCCACCACAAAATGGTACGATCTCCTGGACTCCTCATGTTCCCAGGGCGGGGGCTCTCTGCAGTGGCCTGCGGGGAGGGGAAGAGTGTCCTAGGCAGGGTGGGAAAGCATCGCCTCTTCCATGGGCCTCGCTTGGTGTGTGCATTTATCCACCCACCTGTCCATCGGCCACCAGCTGTCCACCTAGCCACTATCCATCGACCCATCCACCATTCATCCATCTACCATCCATCCATCCATCCATCCATCATCCACCTGCCAATCCACCCATGCACTATTCATACATCCATTCTTAATCCAGTCATCTACCATTTGTCCATCCACTATTCATTCATCACCACACATCCACCCACCTACCATCCACTCAGCTACCCATCCATTACTCACCATCCATCCACCTGCCTCCGCTGTCCGTCCGTACATCTGTCCTCAACCCACCCACCCACCATTCATCTATCCACCATGCACCTGCCATCTACCATCCATCCATCCATCCATCCATCCATCCATCCATCCATCCATTCTCTGAGTGGCAAACATCTATGTAGGAGGCACTTTGCTGGCACCAGGTGGCCCCACTCTTTGGGGTGGGTGGTCAGCGGGGCGAGACAGACAGCTGGAGATGGCACATGGCCTCTGTCTGGCTGAGGGAGGGCACTCGCCACAGAAAGTCAGAGCCCTTGGTTGTGGCAGCTGAGGGCTGGGGTCAGTGACCGAGGGGGACAGGCACTGCCATGGGGGGATGAGGCACACCCTCCTGGACACACATGGCCCCTGCACCAGCGGGGAGGAAGCAGGCTGGGTGGGTCTGGTAGATATGCCAGGAAATGCCAGCCCCGCAGCTCAGCCCCCGAGATTGGGAGAGCGAGGCCTGGCTCAGAGCGGCCGCCTGTCAAGGCTCTGCCTGGCCTACTCGCGGGACAGCCTTACCCGCTCACCTGCAGGCTGGCTCCTCTTACCTGGCAGATTGACTGGCCCTGGGGACTGCGCCTGGCCTTGCCCTGCTGTGTGTCTCCACCCCGTGGGCCTGTCAGGAGAGCGTGTCACGTGTCCCTTGCTCCCAGGGGCTGGAGGGAGCAGAAGGGGCAGAGAGAGTCTCAGGACAGATGCTCAGCCCAGGTGCGCCCTCCGTGCCTCCCGCACTGCCTGCGTGCATCTTCTCCTCCTTTAGAGCCCATGATGTGGGGTCCAGGGGCTCCAAAATGAGCTGCCCTGGCCCTGGGGTTCCCACAGCAGGGCTGTGGGCATCTCCATGCCGTGACAGCCATGCTCAAAGTCTCAAAACACCCAGATGGCTCCCCGTGGGCTCTGTGCTTGCAGGTGCGTCTGCTGCGGCGGGGGGGGGGGGGCGGGGGGGGATTCTGTCTGGGGCCAAGGAGTGTGTGGCACCAAGGGTGCTGTGCTGGGCCTGCCCACGGCATCCTGGTCTTCTCTTAGCTAGAGGGACACGATGTCCAGCATGAGAGAACTCCCCCTGCATCCTCCTCTCTGCCGAAGATGCTGGTGCCAGGCTGAGCCTGGGCTTGCCCGGAGAGCACCAGACCAGTGGGTGAAGCCCAGGAAACAGGCAGGGAGGAGCGCCACGGAGTGACCTCCCTCAGTTCACTGCTCCTGACAGCCCAGATGGATGTAGCAGAAAAGGGTTGTGGGGGGGGGTGGGGCGGGGTCAAGAAGGCCCCGTGCTAACACGAGGGGCTGTCAGCATTCTCAGGGTTTGGGGGGCCACAGGAGGCCTGCCGACACCTCGCTTTGTGGCCCCGTCCCCTGCAGCGGGCCCAGCGCTGAATGTGCAGAGCTGCATGGTACCCAGATGGACACGCCCATCTCTGCACCCTGCAGTGCTAGGAACCCAGTGGGCTCGGCCGCGCACCGGTTGGAGCCCTGCTCCATCTTGACCTTTCGGTGGGGCCGACCAGTGGTATCCATGGCATCTGGATCAGTGTGGACGGGTGATTGGGGTTGCTGTGAATCTTGGTGTCGCACCTGCCCCCGCCCCACTCGAATCCCAGAGCGCGTCGGTCCCCATCTGCGGGCCGGGGGTCTCGAGAGGCCCTGCTGCACCCAGCTGCTCTCGCCCATCACTCACAGGTCCTCACGCACTGGCACTCCTTGTCCCACGTGGCACGGCTGGCGTTTCCGGTGCAGCGCACGAAGGGCCGGCGGCTGACCCTGCGGAAGCCTGTTTCGCACTGGCAGTTGAGGACGGTGCCCACCTTGTACGCGGGTGCTCTGAACACAGCGTTCCTGACCTCCGGGGGCGGCTTGCAAAGCTCTGCTGGAAGAAAGGGCACAACAGGGCAGAGAGTACAGGGCACTGCCAAGCTCTGCCCGCTCACTCTCACTGCTGTTCTCTTTATCTTGGGTTCAGGGAACCACCTGGCAATGCTGGTGGGGTGCTGAGTCCCGGCTCTGTCACTCCCCACAGTGCTCAATGGGTCATGAGGGGCTGGGACTGAGCTCTGGCATGCATTGACCACTGAACCATCTTTCTGGCCCCCTTGGCATATACTTCTCTCTTCCTCTGAGAAAGAAACTAGTGCTGCCACCACTGCACCCTAAGAACTGTGTGTCAGGGATAGTTTGCAGTTCAGCGTTGCAAAGGCAGTGGGTAGAGGTCAGCATGGGGAGGGGCAGAGGACTCCCTGGGGAGGGAACTGAGGCAGAAGCCCATCTGGGAGACCGGCTATTAGAAACTAAAAATAGTTGGGCTTTCCAGAATGAATGACTTGGGGCTGTTATTTCTAGAGAAACATGCAGAGCACATAGCCCAGTGTCTGGTAAAAGGGGCATCTATGAAGTAGAGAGGAAGCGGGACAGATGCTGCCCTTGCACCTGGCCTGGATCCCAGCCCCACAGACAGAACCCAGAGCCAACGGGAGGGACTCCTAAACACAGAGCCAGTAGTTGGCCCTGGTTTACACAGCTGGGTGTGGTCCCCCTTCCTCCGGCTCCCAAAGAAACAGGCACTTTCCACCCCTCACCAGCCTCGGGGTCCCCAAACACCTCCTCACACCAGGGGCATCCAGAAGCCCTGACCACAGCAGGACCCCTGTACGCGCAATGTGCTCCCCCCACCGCCCCCCACCCCCCGGCCGTGGCTTGGAGCCCGGCTTCCTAGACATTCTGCAAACCGACCCGCCAGAGACAGCTCTGAAGGGTCTTTCTGGAGCTTCAGAACTGCTGAGACCCTCACGGTGCCCAGGAGAGCGGCACTCTTCTCGTTGAAGCGAGGATCAAGGAAAGGGCAGCAGGAAAAGGGATGGAGGAAGCATGGCTGGAGTCACGAGGGCCTTATATAGGAGATGGTCAGAGGGTGAGAGGGAAGATGAGACACAGACGTCCTGTGTGACACCTCCACTGGGAAGCAGGTCTAACCATTGTCCACAGAAGACCTGCTTGGGTTTTTGTTTGTTTGTTTGTTTGTTTGTTTGTTTTGTTTTTGGGTCATACCCAGTGATGCACGGGTGTAACTCCTGGCTCTGCACTCAGGAATTACTCTTGGCGGTCCCCAGGGACCATATGGGATGCTGGGAATCGAACCCAGGTCGGCCGCATACAAGGCAAATGCCCTACCCGCTGTGCTATCTTTCCAGCCCACAGACCTGCTTGTTTATGCTGAAAAAAGACCAAGTCACTTACAAAATAACCGGAATTGTGCAATCTCAATATATAGAGAAACATTTGTGGTTAGTTTCTCTATGTTGGGAGCAATATGTTAGAAAATTCAAAATTGCTTTAAAAAGCAATGCCATGGGTGGTAGTAGCAAAAAAATCATAAAATACTCATGAAAACATTTACCAAAAACTCAGAATATCTCTAAACGTAAAAGTATGGGACATTGCCAAAATAAATGAAAGCTCTAAATAAGTAGAGAAACGTAGTATCTTTCCTAATGGGAAGGTCCTTTTTTTTTTTTTTAAACACGTTAACTCATTATTTAAGTTGACGGGTAAATTCAAAACAGTTACAAAATCCAACACACTTTTTGTACAGTTTTGAGTCTAAACCTTCCTTCGAAATACAAAGTTGCCAGAACATCCAACAGTATTAAAAGGACAAACAAGGGGGCTGGAGCGATAGTGTAGCGGGTAGGGCGTTTGCCTTGCATGCGGCCAACCAGAGTTCGATTCCCAGCATCCCATATGGTCCCCTGAGCACTTGAGCCAGGAGTGAGTAATCCCTGTGCATTGCCAGGTGTGACCCAAAAAGAGAGGAAAAAAAAAAAGGACAAACAAGGGCCTCAGAGACAGTGTCAAGGATGGGCCCTGATGAGTGTATCTGAGTGGGTCATATGGGACGAGGGAAAGTTCCAGAAACTCTTCCTGACTCTCCTTTCCTTGTGGGCTCTGTCCTTTAGAAACACTGAAACTTTCCAGGTCTGGCTAAAGTCAGAGAGACCTGGGCCTGAGTCCTCTGCCCTGGCCTTGTCCAGTAGCTTGTAGGAGGGCGGGGCCATGGGGAGGGACTGTCTGCTCGGATGGGGGCACCTGGGGAGCCGGGGGCTACTCCTGGCTCTGTGCTCAGGGCTCACTCCTGGTGGCTATTGTGTGGTCCCAGGGATGGATCCAGGGTTGGCTGTGGGCAAGGCAAATGCCTCCTCCTGGACTCTCTGCCCTCTTGGCCTCAGTCTGAGGAGACTGTGTCTGAGATGGTTTTATCCCTCAGAGTGTGGGGTTGTGAGAGGAGCACTGGGGTCTGCCGCAGACCTGCAGAGACAGGAGGAGGGAGGAGGGAGGGGAGGAGGGGGGAGCGAGGAAGGAAAAGGGAAGAGACAGGAGGGAGGAGAGAGGAGGGAGATGGGAGGAGGGAGACAAAAACAGGGAGGAGGGAGGTGGGAGAAGTGAGGAGGGAGGGAGGAGGAGGGAGGAGGGAGAAGGGAGGATGGAGGAGGGACATGGGAGGAGGGAAGAGGGAGAGAGGGAGGAGGGAGGAGGGACATGGGAGGAGGGACATGGCGGGGGAGGAAGGAGGAAGGATGAGGGAGATGGGAGGAGGAAGATTGGAGGAAGGAGGAGGGAGGCACAAGGAGGGAGACAAAAGAAGGGAGACAAAAGGAGGGCAGAGGGAGGAGGGGGGAGGGAGGAGAGGTGAGGGTAGCTTGGGAGTCCTGCAGCTTTTCTTTAGAAGGCAGAAGGAAAACATTTCTTGTCTTGCTTTGTTTTTCTTTCTAGGCCAACCTGGCTGTGTTCAGGGCTGACTCCTGGCTCGGCTCCCAGGAATCACTCCTGGCACTGCTGGGATCTAACCTGGGTGGGCCGCATGCAAGGCAAAAGCCCTACTTGCTGTACTATTGATCTGCTCCAGGAAAATACTTTTTGTCCCTTAATTTATTTTTTTTCAAGTCAAAAGAGATTTTATTTGAAGGTTTCAAAGGGAAGGAGGAAGAGAAAGTGGGAGAGAGTGGAGAGTAACATGCTCAAGAGAGAACCTGGGCTTCTCCAAGGGTGGGAAGAGCCCTACACACCCCTCAGCATTAGACAGGAAAGCATGAAAGTCCACATCTCAAGAGGGGAGATGCAGGCGACATGTGTACTTGGACACGTGGGCACAAGCAGCACATTGACTCGGGCAGCATATGTGCAAACGCTTTAAATTATCTTCTAGTTTTTAATTTTTTTTCTGGGGTATGGATCAAACATGATGACCACGTCATACCTGCATTGCAAACCATAACACCCAAAAAGGAGAGAGAGAGTAAGAGAGAAGGTGCCTGCCACAGAGGCGGGGGATGGAGGGGTGGGAAGGGATGGAGTGATGGGAGGGATACTGGGGACATCGGTGGTGGAGAATGGGCACTGGTGGAGGGATGGGTGCTCCATCACTGTATGACTGAAACATAATCACAAAAGTTTGTAAGCTGGAAAAAAAAATTAAAAATTAAAAATTTTTTTTCTGTGGGGGCACACCTGGCAGTGCTGTGGGGGACAAACAGGCATGTGGGGCTGAAGGAAACGCCCTCTGGGCTAGGGAGGAAGTGTGGCCCCAGCTGCCCATGGCCTCCCTCCAGACTGGGGCTGAGGCGCCGGCAGGTGGGCAGGGAGAAGGGTTTGTGGTCCAGGCAACTTTCTGCCTCAGGCTCAGGAGGTGGGAGACCGGTCAGAGCAGCTGACCCAGAGGAGGGCCAGGGCGTCCCAGGCAGCAGCTGAGGGCAGGGGCCGCGGGGCCACGGGGGAATCTCCCCCAGACACAGCAGAGTCGAGAGCCCAGCACAGGAGAAAGAAAACTGCTGTCCGGGTCTGACCTAAAGTACCTCCTCGACCTCAGACCCAAGAGAACCCCAAGGCTGACCCGTATCTCTATCTCCCCAGCTTCCTTGAGAAAGTTTCCTCAGAAAGGCTGGTAGGACAGTTTGGAGACAGCTGGGAGACACCCTCAGGATCAGCCAGTGGAACCCAGAGACGGTCTGGCAGGGAGCCGGGACCCCTAAGCTCCAGGACAGCCTCCGGGCCCCTGGAAGCCCCAGCCAGGCCAAGCTGCCGGGCTCTGGAAGGCTCTTAGGCCAGGCTGACTGAGCTATCTGGGTCACTGGGAGGGGCTGTGTGTGACTCAGTGAGATGCTTATCTGGGGGAGAGGGTTGCCCTGCCTGGGAGCCAAGCCCAGCCCCCAGCCTCCTGCCTCGTGGCTGGGGGTCCTCCTTCAGCAATGTGGCCTGGGACTGAAGCACTCGCTGGTGCAGAGTCTGGGATAGTCACAAGCACAGATGGCCTCGCTGTCCCCATTTCTGCCTTAAAAAAAAAAATCTCACTTTTACTTGCAGGAAGCTCGTGTGGACAGCGAGCGTGAGTGTGTGGGGCAGCATCCGTGTCGCCCCAGAAGCTGTCAGAGGGCAGCACTGGAGCAGCTCACAGCACGAGCAGGGGGCTGGGGTGAGGCCCAGGGTCCTTGGACAGTTGCTGGGTGGAGGCCAGGAGAGGCAGTTCCTCTGGCCTGAGAGTTGGGATTTTGCTTATGTGTTTCTTGGGGTCTCCCAAGAGTGCCCAGAAACCCGGGGCCATACCCAGGGGTTCTCAGTTAATGGTGACTGGTGCTCCTGAGGCCATGCTGAGCAGGAGGCCCCGCAGCACCAGGGTCAAACCAGGGCAGGATGGGAACAGCCCTTGACTGTGCTCAGACCAACAGCATCATCTGTGTTGGCGGTGTCCAGCCTATACCCTGAGAGGGCCTGTTCCCTCTCAGCTCACATCCTGCCACCATCCTGGCCCGTTCCTTAGCTGGCTCTGCCTTTAGGAAGGGAGGGAGACCAGTGAGAGAGAGAGAGAGAGAGATAGAGACAGAGACAGAGACAGAGACACAGAGAGAGGGAGAGGAAGAGGAAGAGGGAGAGACAGACAGAGAGGGATGGGGAGAGAAGAGCAAGGCGCTGGGCTTACATGTAGCCACACCATTTGACCGACCCTTCCTCAGAGCACGGGGTGATGTGTGGACTTGGATCCATGTGTCCCCTGCCTCACAGTCACCTCTGCCCGAGGGGACAAGTTAACAGCCTTCCCAGTGGGTGGGCGACAGGTGGGCCACTGGGCAGGAGGGAGGACACAGTGGCTGGCCCACTGGAAGCAGCCTCGGGAGAACCCGCTGGTTTCTCAGAAGGCCCGGGGTGGGCGAGTGCCTGGACAGACCCCCAGGAGCTGCCCTGTTCAACTGGGCTGAGGGTCCCGACCAGCCGCCCCAGCCTCGCGCCTGGACTTCACACACTTCCTGCCTGCACCCATGGGCTCTGGTGTGGCTCGCTCCCAATGCTCTCCTAGGGCCCATGGATCATGGTCCTGTCGTGGTCCTAAGGGCGGGATCCAAACCAGGGATGTGTGGGGACCTGGGGAGCTGCAGCAAGAGGGAGGTCATGAGTTCGAGTCCCCAGGGGCTCCACACTGAGCTCACCTCTGTGGCTCTGCTGTCGGCCACATTTCCAGCCATCCCATGGCACGTGTGTGGGCAGGGGCTGCCCTTTGGTGAACACCACACCAGCACTGGTCTTAATGGCAGGGTGAGCCCGGGAGTGTCTGTGAGACACCTGGTGATGGAGGTTCCCCCGTGGGCCCGAGTGAGGCCCACTGAGACCCAGTGAGACCCAGTGAGGCCCAGTGAGGCCCAGTGAGGCCCAGTGAGGCCCAGTGATGCCCAGTGAGGCCCAGTGAGGCCCACTGAGGCCTAGTGAGGTCCAGTAATGCCCAGTGAGGCCCAGTGAGACCTAGTGAGACCCAATGAAAGCCCAGTGAGGCCCAATGAACCCCGCTGAGCCCAAGTGTTGGGCACTTCGGCTACTCTGTGACCTTCCCAAGCACCCACCTGAGACGTATGACCCCAACATCCCAACAGCCACCTGGGAAGGTGCATTGGAGGAAAGGAGGAGAAGGATGGAGTGGGGAAGGGGACCAGGCCCCCCTGACCCTGAACCCCCTAGTGATGTAGGCAGGTGGCAAGGGAACAGACTTTACACCCGGGCAGCAAAGTTTCTGGGAAACAATAAAGCCACAGTCCTAAGGCTGACGCGCCTGTGGCTACAGAAAGAGGCCTTTCCAGGCCATCCGCAGCCCCCAGACCCCCACAGGAAGGGCCTGACGCTTACAGAGACCCCTCGGTGCCTTCCTTTCGTCTGACTAACCTGAGGCTCTGCTAGCCGGGAGCAGGAAGGGGCCCTCCCCCAGAGAGAACAACGGGATACAGATCAGAGGAGGAGTCCCCAGAGAGCACTGTCGGCTGCTCCAGCACTAGCTCCCTGGGGACCCCCAGCCACAGTCTTACCTAGCCAGGAGCCCCACGTGGGGCGGCTTGGAGAGACCTTACAAAGCCACCTGGAACAAAGGAAGGGCACAGGTGCTGCCCGAGCCCATGTGCTGCTTGTGCCCAGGTGTCCGAGCACACATGTTGCCCTCATCTCCCCTCTTGAGACTGGACTTTCATGCTTCCAAACCTAACGCTGGGGTGTGTGGGGGGTGGGGTGTCTCTCCGCCCTTGGAGAAGCTGGGTTCTCTCTTGAACGTGTTACTCTCTCCCACTCTCTCTCCTTCCTCCCCTTCCTAAAAGTCTCCATATGAAATCTGTTTTACTTCATCGTGCATCTACTCCTGAATTTTTTTTTTCTGCAAGATGAGCCCTGGGCAAGCCCTGACTTCCTGGGCTGTATCAGGCCTAGTACTCACAGACAGCCTGAGCGGCAGGGCTGCTCGGCAGAAAGTGACCGTCTCTCTCCTCTCCACCTCACACAAGTCACCCGTGGGGGTCAGTCTCTCAAAGAGCTGGTGGGGGAGCAGACTCAGAGGAGGGGCCAGACTGGAGAGGCAGCAGAAGGCAGGAGGAGAAGGCGGGGGAGGGGAGGGAGGGTCAGGGGAGGAGGAGGAGCAGGGGGGATGAGAGGCAGTGGAGGGAGGCTGGGCGATGGGGAGGCTGGAAGGGGCGAGGGGGGAAGGCTGAAGGGCTCAGCCCTGGCTTTTCCTGCAGCCAGGCTCCCTTGGGAAAGGGTCCTTTTGTTTGAAAAAGGGTTTCTTGGCCGCTAGTTTGCTCTTTTCAACCCAGGCTTCCTCTTGATAAAGACCCTTACTCTCCCCCCAGCCCCTGGCATAGACGCAGGGAGCATGCAGGTGTGGGTGGGGGCAGGGAGACTCCAGAGGTGCCAAGGCAGAGCCCACCCAGGACTGCAGACCCAAGCTTCCTTGTCCCACACTCACGGTCAGGCATGAGTAGCTCAGGCTCTACCCAGCCGGGCCCAGGGGCTCTGCTGAGTGATGGGCTCGCCCCAAGTCTCCCAGCAGGCTAGCTTGCCGGCCCGCCACCCCCTCGCTGCCCCCTTCATGGGCCCGGGAGACGCGCCTCTGCCTTGGAGCTGCCGCCTGCACTGCCCCACCGTGTCCTTCCCCTCCCCTGTCTAGACCTCCCCTGCCCTGTCCTGCCCTGCCCTCCTCTCCCCTGCCCTGTCCTGCCCTCCCCTCCTCTCCCCTGCCCTGCCCTACCCTGCCTTCCCCTCCCATCCCCTCCTCTTCCCTGCCCTACTCCACCCTCCCTGCACCGTGCACCCAGCTTTGCCAACACGTCTATTTCTGTCGGGCCCAGAGAGTGGGTGATTCCGTGGGCAGGCGGCAATTCCTGCCCGAGGGTGACTCACGGCAGAGGTGCTCAGAGTTTCCTCTGCCTTGTGGGCGGCAGCCAGGCTTCTCTGAAGCAGAGTCAGTGCAGGGAAGAGCCTCCGGGCGGTGGGGCAAGAGGGGAGCAGGAGGCTGCTCTGCGCTGGGGTGACGTGAGTGGGGGCAGACACCCCTCAGTGCTGCTGTGAACGGCCCGGGGAGCTTTTCCACGGGCACCCCGTCGAGTTTCCAGCAGTGACCGCTCTGGGCCCACCCGCTCACGTTCCAGAACCTCTGCTGGGTGGACCGTGGGTACAGAAGCCCCACTTGGGGGTCCTGAGGACTCCTCACTGCTGCCCCCATGGGTGAGCCTGGAGGCCATGGAGTCTCGGCTTGTCCCTTGAGGGGCCCTTCTCCTTGGAATCAGCCTGGACGTGGCAGCTCTGCTGGGCCCGACCCTCTGGACAGGAAAGTGGCAGCCGGGCTGGGGCACCTGCCGCTCCGGCCCGAGACCCAAGCTGGAGGGAATCGCCGAGAGTGACCGTCACCAGTCCTGGGATGACGGGGCAGGCTCATCGCCCACACGTCCACGGTGGACCTGGGGCCGGGAGATTCCCGTGAAGGACCATCCAACCCAAAGCTCAGCCAGTTTCTGCCCCTCAGCATTTTCTGAGCATGTGAAGATTTGATCAGAGAATTCCTAGAATGGAAGGAAGATGCTCTCGGCCCAGACAACCTCTGGGAATTTCCACCGCCGAGGGGGCCCTGCCCGGCCCTACGGGGACAGCAGAAGGTGCTCCTCTGCGTGTCGAGTCATTCCGGGAGGGGCACCCACACCCTGGCACAGCCCCGGCACAGCCCCAGTCCCCGGGCTCAGGGGAGCGTGACCCGAGGACTTGCCAGGGCTGTTGGCTTCTGGCAGCGGCCCCGGCTGGGACCCCCATGCATTCCAGACATGCTGACACTGGCCCCGTGCCACCCACGTATCCTAGGAACCCAAACGGCCTCATCTGGGGGACTCCCGAGGGGCCTCAGTTTCCCCAGCCCAGCTGCCGCGGTCAGCCCAATGCCCCACTGCCCCATCCCTGCAGATCCTGGGCTGTCTCTGAGCATCCACAGTTTCCAGATCCTGGATTCTGCCCAGACTCAGGCTCACAGGAAACCAAATGCTAAGGGGCAATCACCAGGCAAGTGGTCGCACCGAGACCCAGGGGCCTGAAGGAGCCACGCACACTGGATTAGTGCCCAGCTCCTGCAGCGTTCTTAGCGGCAAGTCACCCCTGGTTTTCATGTCACCCCCACAACACCAGCCGTACTTAGTTCTATACTAAGTTTCTCCCCTGCTGGGGAACCTCTTTCTCTTCTTTTTTCCAACAAACATCTCTATTTTCTAACTCTGAACATCTTTCTTTTTTAAAAAATTTCTTTTAAAAATTTATTTATTTATTTAAAATAATTGAGCATCTTTCTTACTTGATATTTTTGTTCTTGAAAATATCGAAGAAGGTCTGGAGCAATAGCAATAGCAATAGCACAGTGGGTAGTGCATTTGCCTTGCACACGGCCAACCCGGGCTCGACTCCTCTGCCCCTCTCGGAGAGCCCGGCAATCTACCGAGAGTATCTCGCCTGCACAGCAAATCCTGTCAAGCTACCCATGACATATTCAATATGCCAAAAACAGTAACAATAAGTCTCACAATTTGTTGTGAGATGTTACTGGTGCCCGCTCGGGCAAATCGATGAACAACGGGAGGACAGTGCTATAGCACCAAAAATTTCTTTTTTTTTGCCTTTTGGGTCACATCCGGCGATGTACAGGGATTACTCTTGGCTCATGCACTCAGGAATTACCCCTGGCAGTGCTCGGGGGACCATATGGGAGGCTGGGAATCAAACCCTGGTCAGCAGCGTGCAAGGCAAACGCCCTATCCACTGTGATATTGCTCCAACCCCTGCTAAAAATTGCTTTAAAATTTTTATTTATTTATTTAAAGTAATAGAGCATCTTTCTTACTTGATATTTTCATTCTTGAAAATATTAAAGAGGGGACTGGTCTTGCATGCTGCCGACCAGGGTTCAATTCCCAGCATCCCATATGGTCCCCCGAGCACCACCAGGAGTAACTCCTGAGTGCAGAGCCAGGAGGAACCCCTGAGCATTGCCGGGTGTGACCCAAAAAGCAATAAATAAATAAATAAATAGATAAATAAGCAAGGGCTGGGGAGGCAGCTCAAAGGGTTGGAACACACATGTGGGGCCCCAAGTGTGGTCTCCAGCTCTGCATGTTTCCTCAGCACCTTGTCACAACGTAGAGTATCAAACCGCAAAGTCCACCACTGCGGGGCTGATTATCTCTAAAAAAATTGGGTTCCCAAGAATTGCTAGGAGTATCCTCCTCTGTACTGAAGCCCTCAGACTCCTGGCTCGGCACTCAGGGATCACTCCTGGTGGTGCTTGGGCGGGGGGGCCACATGGGATATCGGGGATCGAACCTGGGTCAGCCGCGTGCAAGGCAAGCGCCCTTCCTGCTGTCCTAGCGCACCAGCCCCACAAAGAGGCTTCAAAAGTTCAGTTCATGGTCTGGTCTGATTAACTTTTGTTAATTGCCTTCAGGACTCTGTCCCTCTGAGGAGGAGGGAGTCAGGGGCCACACCTGGAGGGGCTCAGGGTTTCTGCCTGGCTCTGTGCTCAGGGGTCTCGCGTGGAAGTGTTCCCAAAATCATATGCGGGACAGGGGGAGCACATCTGGGCCAGCTGCATGCAAGGCCAGCGCACGACCTGCCACTTCCTGGCCCTGGGAAGCTTCCTTCAGTCCAACGGCCTCTTTTCTGAACGTGTCTGCAAAGGCTATGCCGGGGACTCAGCCATGCCAGTTCCCTTGTGCCAGCCAGCCTGGAGCTGGTCCCTCCCCGGTGCCCTGGGCAGAGAACAAGACCAAGAGCCTGGGGCAGCGGGAGTGGAGTCGTGGACTTTCAGACGTGGCCGTGAGCTTTGCCCCCGGAGCGCAGGCCCTGCTGCTGGCAGAGACGTGGCTCTGGGCGTCCAGATCGGAATCGACACCGGAGCAGAGTCCTGAGATGCACAAACCCGCAGATATGCAGAGGATTCCAGCAACGACGCCGAGAGCATAGCGGAGAGGGAGGGAAGTCTCCATCGAGAGGGGCCGGGACACTAGACACCACCGGAAGCCAAGGCAAGTAGACCGACCGAGAGCTCACACCACATGCGGAATGTGACTTTTTGTTTTGTTTTGTTTTTGGGTCACACCTGGCAATGTTCAGGGGTTACTCCTGGCTCTGCACTCAGGAGTTACCCCTGGCGGTGCTCAGGGGACCCTATGGGATGCTGGGAATCGAACCCGGGTCGGCCGCGTGCCAGGCAGACGCACTCCCCGCTGTGCTCTCGCTCCAGCTCCTTCACAGGTTCTGATTATTTGGCTCTGCCTAAACTGGAGTCGGATGGAGAGGGGTGGGAAGGCCAGCAGTGAAGGTGCTGCCCTCCGAAGCCCCGAGGATTCCTGTCAAGGGCAGCTGCTCTTCCGCCGCCTCCCCCAAGCCCACCCCCCTCGCAGCCCCAGCCTGGGGGGGCGGGGGGTAGGTGTGAGAAGATGATGCAGAATATTGGGGTTGGAAAGGGGCCAGGGGTCATCTTAGGCTGGAGGTTGCAGAGTGTTGGCCCATGGTCGGGGTTGGCCGGCAGATGTGTTTTCTTTGGCAGATTGATATTGGCCCATTCAAGTGTGTGTGTGTGTGTGTGTGTGTGTGTGTGTGTGTTAAGCATTTGAATTAGTCACTCACATTTTCAAATCAGCCCCTTTCATGTAATGGGCTCTCTCTCTCTCTGCATTGGAAATATCTGGAATCAGACTCGTCTTCTCCTGGGAAATGGGTTCCGAAGCTTTCCACAGCATCCCCCAACGTTGAGGCCACCTGAAAGCCACTGAGAACCCCGATTTGACTTGTTTTTCTTGGAGGAAAACAAGTTTTCTTCTAAGGTTAAAAGGAAAGGTGGCAGGGCTGGAGCAGTAGCACGCCGGGTTTGATTCCCAGCATTCCATAGGGTCCCCCGAGCACCGCCAGGAGTCATTCCTGAGTGCAGAAGCCAGGAGGAACCCCTGGGCATCGCCAGGTGTGACCAAAAAAAAAAAAAAATTAAAATTAAAAAAAGGAAAGGGGGCATTTTCTAAACACATTCTCTCACCAAGGGGGCGTGAAAACAAGACCAAGAGGAGAATGAATGTAAAGGAAAGTACTGGAAAGCATGTGTCAGGGGGCAAAGCATTTTCCCTGTTGCCTGCAGCAGACCTGCGTTCTAGAAGCCTCTCTCACCTCCTCACCAAGGGTGCGGTTTGCTCCCCTGGGTACCCGCTTTCTCTGAGTCTGCATTTTGCTGCCACGACTCAGGCCCAGAGACGCGTCCCAGTGAGCGCAGAGCCGAGAGTGTGGCGGCTTGGGTGGCGGGAGGGTTTCCTTTCGGGGGTTGTATTTTTCTGATTTGGGGGCCACTCCTTGAGGGTTCCGGGGTCTACGTGTTGGAGAGCAAACCCCGGGTCAGTCGCGTGCAGGGCAAGTGTCTCTGTAGCCCCGTGAGCCTTTTATCAGAATGTGTGAGCATCCTAAGGATTAGAGAAGAAGACCCCAGAGACCTCAGTTTGCTTCGGCCTCCTGGGAGAACGCAACGTTCCTCCAACCCCCGCCCTCCCGTATCTCTGTGGGTAGCTGGAGATAACTTCCCCAGCCAGATCAAAAGTCAAAAGGCAGCAGATATGGGGAAACTAACAGATAACCCGTATGGGGCAGGGGAAAATGCACATTCTGCACAGCGTTGTTTGTTTGGCTGGGCGGAGTGGCTGAGGGGGACCTTGTCACTGCCAGGGGCGTGGGGCCGAGGGAAGACAGAGTGTCTGTGTCATTTGGTGGCCGGGTGGGAGACCAGGGAGATGTCCCGTGTGGCTTCCTCCGCAGGCCCTCTTTCCTCGTCTGCCTCCTTGCATCTCCAGAACCGCTCCCGAGGATAATCCCCGGAGTAGTAGGAGACCGTGAGGCAGGGCTGGAGCGTAGGAACGGGGTTTCAGAAGGAACTCGAGGGTCGTTCCCACAGCTGGTTCCTCAGCACCATCCCCCCTGATCCCCAACCCCCCACTACATACAAACACACACACACACACACACACACACACACACACGGCGGTGATACTTGGTGCATTGGGACTGTGTTTCTCTCACACGGTGGCGTTGAGCGCCCAGTGGCCGTGCGGCCCTTTGGATGTCTTGGCAGAAGAGGCCCTGCAGCCCTCTGCCTGATGGTCAGCCAGGCGGCCTTGTCGTTGTGGAGTCTAAGACTGTGGGAGCTCCATGTGTGCCACTCTGCCCCTGCCGCTTCCCTGGGGGGCACCCAGGGCCACCGTCGTGCACAGCCAGCAAGCTCGCGTGCTGCTGGGACAGCATAGGGAAAGGAAGCCGTTGATGTCCAGGAGCCCGTGCTGGACCCGAGGGCCGTGGGCACGTCTCTTTGGAAGAAAGGGCATCTGGGCAGCCGGCCCCGAGTAGGTTTAAAAGTCGAGATGCTGGAATCTTCCTTTTTTAAAAAAAATTTTAAAAAATTTTATTGAATCACCGTGAGATACAGTTGCAAGCTTTCCTGTTTGAGTTACAGTCACAGGATGATCAAACACCCACCCCTCCACCAGTGCACATTCCCCGCCACCAACATCCCCGGTACAACCCCCCTGCCTCCATGGCAGACGATATTCCCCATAATCTCTCTCTACTTTGGGGCATTACGGTTTGCAACGCAGATACTGAGGTCATCATGTTTGGTCCTTTATCTACTTGCTGCACACATCTCCCGTCCTCCTACCGGTTCCTCCAACCATCTTTTCTTTAGTGATCCCTTCTCTATTCCAGCTGCCTTCCCCCCTTTGCTCATGAGGCAGGCTTCCAGCTCTGGAGCAATCCTCCTGGCCCTCGTATCTACTGACCTTGGGTGTCAGTCTCGTGTTCTGTTATTTTGCACTCCACAGATGAGTGGCAGTCCTTCTAGGTCTGTCCCTCTCTCTCTGACTCATTTCGCTGAGCTTCTGAAGTGCCTGTCCACTTAGAAGGAAATGTCCTGACTTCATCTCTCCTGACAGCCGCATAGTATTCCCTTGTGTAGCTGGACCAAAGTTCCTTTAACCAGTGAGACGCCAGAATCTTAACGGTCCTCTCACTGCGTTGGCCTCCGACTTGTGTTTGGTCGCGGATGAATCCTGTCCTGCCCAACCACGCTGGCCCTGAAGACGCAGCTTTGTGGTGTGTCCGGTTCTTTGGAGCTCAGCAGCCGTCTCCTTCACCTCTTTCGCCCTTCCGTGGTGAAGAACACAGGAGATGCGGGGGGCTGTGGGCTTGGCAGCCTGCACCCCCCTCCCCATCCTCTCCTCGGTTCATAAAACAAATGCAAAAGAATAAAGATAGGGATATGAACTGGAGGAAAAGATCAAAAGTGTAGGATGGAGAA
>JAOXYA010249943.1:0-19566 GCA_028565675.1 Sorex palustris | reverse complement strand
GTAACAACAAGTCTCACAATGTTACTGGGCCCGCTGGAGCAAATCAATGAACAATGGGAGGACAGTGACAGTGACAGTTATTTTATCAGATGACAGATGACAGAGACTTGTAAGATCTTTCCTCTTATAGATGTGGGCATTGAGGCAGAAAGCAATTTATTTGTTTTTTCACCTTGGTGAGGCTGGGGAGTGACATGGTTTGCCACGCAACCACTTCACACGCTCTCTGAGGTCCCTCACTACTGGTAGGTTTAGAGTCCATCCAGTTGGTGCCAGTTTTTCCAGCTGTTTTAGTAACGTAGACTCAGAATTTACAAAGCCAAGGGTTTCTATCCCTTCATAAGCCAGGATTACAAAAGTAAAGAGAAATCGTGGTTCTTTTAATCCATCAGAATAAGAGATCTACTCAGTGGTGTTGGAGAGGTAGTCTAACAGGTAGGGTGCTTGCCTCACATGCAGCTGACCCGGGTTCAATCCCTGGCACCACATACGGTTCCCTAAAGCCCCACTATAAGTGATCCCAGGTAGAGAGCAGGAGTAAGTCCTCCGTGTGACCCCCAAATAAATAACAAGCTACTAATTATGGAAGATTCTGGACTGTGATATAACAGGTTCTTCTAGAGAAAAGAGAGAACAACTATGTAGGGCTTTTGCAAAACGAGACCATTTGCTGGGTGGGGTGCTTGCAGTGGGGAGGACCCATGGCATAACTCTTTCGTGATAAAACATTCACATTCACACCTGGGCTGCAATATGTACTAAATCAGCCACAGTGAAGGGTAAGCCACAGGTGGCATCATTGTGTTAAGCGCGGTTAATTTCTGACATGTGTCCTTCATAAATGCGACTTAAAAGTAGCTCTAACACAGGGACATTTTCAGAAGCAGAGTCCATGTTTCTTCGGAAAAAGCTAAATTTGGAAATAAATGTCTGCACTATGGAACTCTCTCAGAAGAAGGCCTTGATCTGTTCCAGCTAATTTCATCTCCTGCTATCAAAAATTGTTTCCTAGAGAGAGAAGATACACAACCTCAATTACTCAAAGCCAAACAGCACCGGCTCGGCCTCCATGTTTATCTCCACTCCAAGCAGTAACTCATTGCACTTGAGATCTCTTAAAAGCAGAGTGGCAAAGCAAGCACAGATGGCTGGAACCGGAAGGGGGTGCCAGCCTGCACATCAGCTGGTGGCACACCCCGCAGGTCTTTGAGGGGACTGTTTGCTTCTCCCCAGAACAAGCTTTGTCCCCAGCATAGTGCAGTGGCATTCACTTAGAAGCAAGTAGAACTGAAAAGGTTATGGCCGAGATGTTCCAAGAGCCCTGGGTGGTGGCTGGTATGTTGTCACCCTGAAGAGTGGTCCCTTGAGAACTTGGAGGGGCATCAAGAAAATCCCTGTTCCCCTTTAAGCATTGTGTATGTGGGGACTGGACAGAAGCTAATGTTTGAGAAAGTTGGTCATCAATTTTTAAAAACCAAAATTTTCTTGTTGTTTTTGTTGGGGCACAACTGGCTCTGTGCTCAGGGCTCACTCCTGGCAGGACTCCAGACCATATGGGGCCATGGGGATTGAACCCGGGCCAGCAGCATGGAAGGCAAGTGCCTCACCTTCTGTGCTGTCTCTCTGGTCCCAAATGTTCCTTTGATTGTTTTTGTTTTGGGGTCATACCCAGAAATGCTCCGGGCTTATTTCCGGTTGTATACTCAGGGATCACATTTGGTGGTACTTGGGGGACTCTATGGGACGCTGGGGGTTGAACCTGGGTCTGCCTCATGCAGTGCCAGTACCCTATCCTTCTCTCCCTCCCTCCCTTCTTTCCTTCCTTCCTTCCTTCCTCCTTCCTTCCTTCCTTCTCCCTCCCTTCCTCCCTCCTTCCCTCCCCCAGAAGCATGCAGTGTTGCTATGGCAGAGAATGATGGAACTGTGCTTGGTTGCCTTTTCAGCAGGTGATGGCCATAGATTTCAAAGATTCTTTTCTCCTGAATGTCAGTCATGGGCTATCAGAATATTTACATGTTTTTGTTTTCAGGCCACACCTGGTGGTCCTCAGGGAAGATTCTTGGCTCTGCACTTAGGAATTAGCCCTGGTAGGCCTTGGGGGACCATATGGGGTACCCAGGATAGAGCCTGGATCGGTCACAGGCAAGGCAAACACCGAATCTGCAGTACTATTTCTCTACAGGGTATTTTCATTTTGCAGAACACAGGAGTGTTCTGGGCAAAGGGCAGATGGGAACCCCTGCTCTCCTGCCATCCAGGGATCCCCATGAAGCCACTTGCTCCCTGCCTCCTTGGCAAGATGCCCGCCCAACTTTGATCACTCTCTGGGACTTTGGGAAATGTTCAGGAGAAGGCAGGGGGTGGAGGGGCCGGAAATTTCTTCCTTTCAGAACGGCTTTTTGAGAAAGCTGCTTATAAACCTGTAGTTGATGACTGTCTCATCACTTCAGTCAAAACTTGACGAAGTGGGGAAGATAGTGAGAAGGGCTGGCATGCTAACTTCGCATGGAGGGTCCCCTCTTCAGGTCCCCTGTGTGCCGGAAATAACCCCAGTGTCCACTGGTGCCAGGTATGTCTGCAGCTTGGGGCTCTGGGATGGCTACTGGGTCTTCCTCTGTGAGAAGACGGGGTTTGCTACAGGGACCGCTGACATGCTGATGTGGCCTGGGGCTCTGAACTCTCATCCTATTTTTCCTGGATGAGCTACAGTTAAAAAGAACAGGAAGAAACACAAGTCTGAAAGACTAAATTGTGGAGCACTGGAGAGAGAGAAGAGGTATGAGGGGTCAGGAAGGTTGGCCAGGTACAGGGTATGGGGATCAGGAAGGTGCCAGGTGCAGGGGACAGGAAGGTGCCAGGTGAGGGATGCAGGGGACAGAAAGGTGCCCAGGTGTCGGGTGTGGGGGACAGGAAGGTGCTCAAGTGCAGGGTCCAGGGGACAGGAAGGTGCTCAAGTGCAGGATCCGGGGGACAGGAAGATGTCCAAGTGTGGAATGTGGGGGCCAGGAAGGTTCCCAGGTGAGGGATGCGGGGGACAGGAAGGTGTCAGGTGCCCGTAGTAGATTCACCTTCTCCTTCCAGGCCCAGCCTCTAGGACTGAAGTCTGGGTTCCCCCTGGTGGCATTTTTACTGAAACAGACTAGGAAGGGAACAGGCCAGGATGTCTGGGACATCCATACCCCCAAGTGAGTGAGCTGGCGCTGGTCTCTCCCTGTGAGCCTACTGGCCCTGTTGTTCCTGGAAGAGGGAGTGTCCCAAGCAGGGGGTTCAGTAGGAGGGCAGTACTTTTGGGCCCTTAACCTCCCCCCAGCCCCAGCATCCTGCACCCTCCTGTCCTTGGCTGCTGATGTCTTGACCCAGGCCAGGCGGCACACCACTTCCGCCATGCCCACTCACATTCTAGCCATGGGGCACTGGGAGCTCATGCCCATACTTGCTGGGGCTGAGAATGGTGCAGTGCCGCCGTGTCCAGGGCCCAGCTAGCAGAGCTGGCACCAGTGACTGAATACTCAGCCTGAGCCTTGCAAGATGGGTGCTCTGAGCGTGTGCTCCCAGGTTCCTGGGTTTGGTCTGAACACCCCTGGAGTGTGTGTACTGGGGTTCAGAGGTTCAGCTCAGGCCCAGAACATTAATTGCACAGGTGATCACTGTTTGCATCTGATAAAAGGGGTTGTGTGGTGATGGTTGGCAGCATTGGGTTGTTGGCAGACCCGAGGGAGCTGAGGCTGCTCCCCTCAGAATGACAAGGCTTATCATCCCATACTCACCTCAGTTCCCACAGCTTCTTCACCCCACATTTACCCCCAAACCCCCTGGGGTGTGTGTGGCAGCAGTACTTCCTCCAGGAATTCAGAGATGTAAACAGTTACTTCTTGGGGAACAGAGACAATGGGTGGTGAGTGGGCAGAGTGCTGCCTCTCAAGAAGCCCACTCCCACCAAGAACTGGAAAAGGGGTCCCACTTGGCTTTTGTCTTGGTTGGCCTGATGGCCGGAACACCATGGCAGACTGGAGGTTCACCTGTGTCTGAGCCGCAGGAACCCGGTGCCCAAAAAGTTGGATTCCAGTCAAAGCTCATGCTCTGGTTGCCTTCTGTCTTTTCTTTCTTGTATTGGGGTGTGTATCCCATCAACGGCCAAGACTCAGAGACTATAAACCCAGTTCCCAGAAGCGCACGGCCGCGCGACATCTTATCATCTCATTCCTACTTTGGACAAACTGGCAGGCAACCGAATGTAACTTGCCCACATGGCAGAGTCTGACAAACTCCCCGTGGCATACCCAATATGCCAAATACCAGTAACAATGAAGGGTCTCATTCTCCTAACTTTGAAAGAGCCTTGAATATGGCACTTTTTTAAAAAAATCTCAGGGCTAGGATGAAATAGATGTTACTGGGGCCTGCTCGAGGCACTCAACGAATAACAGGATGGTTGTGATTGATTGTGATCTTCAAATAGAATTTCCTCCCTTTTGTAGGAGCAAAACTAACCTCCCTCCCTCCCTTCCTTCCCCTTCCCCTCTCCCCGACAAGAGTTGTCCATCCATTCATTCAGTATTTTACATTTAAAATGCAACATCAGTTGAAACCAAGTATTTGTTTTCAGTCAAGTGGATTTTTTTTGCTATATGTTTCTATGGTTATTTTAACCATTACTTGTTGTCAAAACTGCAGCTAGGCACTATTTAGAACAATTATCCCAAAGACGTCTACTTATATCCAGGAATAGGAGGAACCAGCCTTACTTTTCACTTGGAACAACAAAAAGATGTGTATGTATAAAACAACCAAAAGATTAAGCAGATACAAATGATAATTTGTGGCCTGTGAACCTGCAGCCGCCCCCTCAGGCTCCCCGAGGTTAAGTTTCTGGGCGGTGGAGCAGGAAGAGAAGCCGGGTGAGTCCGCAGTTTCCTCAGGCAGAGGAGCTGGAGTTGGAAGTCAGGGATGCTGAGAAAAGTAGGACTCACACACAGCCAGCATGGAGGCGAATGGCCTGGGAGAGGCCTCTGGGCGCGGCGGCTTCTCTGATTCTGGGGGCACAGAGTGTGTGAGCAGACGGAGACGGGAAAAGGGCTCGAGAGAGTGGTTTGCCCACACAGGCCTGGCCAGAGGGAGCTCGAGTCCTCCAGAGGGAGTCCCTCATCTCAAGCATGAACCTTGCTGACTGCTTGCCCACATCAGAACAGCGGCAAGAACTGAAGGCTCCGAGGCTTTACCGGGGGCTCAGCCTCCCCCTGAGCCAAGAGTGGTGCGTGTGTGAGAATACCAAAGCGTCCACACCCAGCTGAGGTGCGCACACCCGGTGCCCAATGAGCCTGAGGGACAGGACTGCTCTCCGCCCAGAAACTGAGCCATCAAAAAAGGCTCCCCCTTGACGGAGACACCGGAAGTGCCTGGGCGGACTCTTAGGGGACGGAAGCAGGCTACTGTCTTTCATGTCTGTCAGAGAAAAGAACGGACAGGTCAGAGGGCGGGAATGCCGCCAAACCCAGTCCAGCTCAGGAAGGAGAACGCCCAGGTGTGAGGAGGAAAACGTGTCCAACTCCAGATCTGACCTGACTGAAAACCACCCAGGCCGAAGCTGAAGCTGTTTGCCCGAGCATCCACCCAGCCTCGGTCTGTGCAGGGGGACCTGTCTTGCATGGCACACGAGGCAGTCAGGGGTGAGGCTGAGCCGCAGAGGGGCTGGCCAGCAGAGGGCTGCCCCGAGGGCTTCTCCAGGTGCTCCACAGAGAAAAGCAGATTTTAATCCACAGAATCTGGTATTGCCACGCAATAGCACTGCCTGCATATCTGGTTGGCGATGGTTCCAGGCCCTGTCATCAGACCATGGGGCACATGACCCCCCCGACACGCACACGCACACATACACACACACACACACACACAAGTGCACACGCATACATACATGCACACATGTGGATCTGTGTGTGTGTTGTGTGTTGTTTCAGATGCCCTGGCTCCTCCTCAGGTGCTCTTTGACAGGGCAGCAGGAGGGTCAAAGGAGCAGGAGGGGGCAGCGCCTGCCCATAGCACCACGTCAGTGGACCCTGAAGGCTGGACTTTGGTCCTCATCTCCCACACCCTGATCCCCACGCTCCTGGAGGGCAGGTTCAGCCAGGGAGATGAGGAGTGAGTGTGTGTGACCTCCACGTGGCCCAAGGAGGGCGGGGGCCCCGGGTCAGAGCTGCACCTCAGACCCCTCGGTCTGCCCGAGGGTGGCTCCCCGCCCCATCCTGGGCCCTTCCCTGTGCCAGCCCCCCGTCCCCTCCTGTGCCCTCTCTCTGTGCCTGCCCCCCAGCCGTGAAGTCCCAGCCGATGCTATTGGCCAGACAGAAACTGACCGCGTGTGTGGCCAGCCACCTCCCCGTGGTGCCAGTGCGCTGGGCGAGCCTGTCAGATCCTGGTCCCAGCTCCTGATGCAGTGGCGGGCCCCAGCCACATTATCCATCGGGGCCTCATGCGCCATCTCCGTCTCTCACATGGAGCCACAGCTGCGGCCACCCCAGGGTCTCCTCAGAGCAGCATGTGGTGAGAGGAGCCCATCATGCTGCCCAAGTCTGCGTGGGGAATTGCACATTCAGACACCGAAGTGAGCCGGGCCCTGGCACTGGCTGAAGCCCCCGAGTATCTGTCAGGCAGATGGAGGCCAGAGGGGGCCTAGTTCACACTGAGGCTCCGGTGGCGGGAAGGCCGGCCCCAAGCAGCACAGGGTGCCCCCCAACCCCCGCCACCCGGTGACCCTCATCCTCTCCCCAGGCATGCGCCAAGGCAACGACCGTGGCACCCAGTACCGCTCGGCCATCTACCCAACGTGTGCCCAGCAGGAGGAGGCCGCCCTGCGGACCAAGGAGGCCTACCAGAAGGTAGGGGGCATGGCTGGCTGTCTGCTGGGCACCAGGGCAAGGGACCATGGGCAGACTGGATATGTGCTGGCCTGGCTCTGGAGGCCCCAAGTCCTTCCTGGGGGCAAAAGGTCTATGCTGGGGTGGAAAATCCCTGCTTGGGTGGGGTGCAGGAAGTCCTTGCTGGGGGTGGGAAGTCTGTGCTGGGGTGGAAAGGCAGGGATGGGATGGGAAGGCAGGGCTGGGTGGTGCCAAGGTTGGCAGGGCTGTCCTTTCTGAGACCAAGGGGGTCTGTTCCATTGGCATCTGCTTCGTCTCCTCCCATGGGGTCTGTTGGTGTCTCCCTCACGGGGAAATCAGGCAAGAGGCATTGCACACCTCCCCTCGGCCCCGAGGTCAGGGCGTTACTCATCTCCAAGTAGGCGCTGGGGGTCTCAGTGGGGAGGGGCCAGTGGTGCCACTGAAAGACTCTTTTGCTCACCCTGTCGTGAGGACACTGTGAGTCCTAGTGGGCCTCTTCCCTCCCAGAACCCGGATGCAGAGTTCTGGGATCCTGGCGAACTGCCCGCTTCACCATGCACTGCCCCAGAGTCCAGCCAGAGAGACCGCCTGCCCCTCCCGCCCCCGCCCCCCTGCAACCACAGCAGCCCAGGGTTTTGGGCCCCGTCATGCGTCCAGAACATTCCTGCTCAGCTCTAAGAGCAGGACATCCCCGGCCTCTTGTTCCCCCTTCAGAGTTTGCATTTTGGGCCACAATGCCTGAGCCGAGCCCTACTGGGCCCCGGCCCTGACTCAGTCGTCTTTCCTTGTCTGCCCCATCACCGGCTGTTTCAGCAGCTTTTCTGCGTGGAGCTCAGAGTGGCAGCAGTGCTCACCATAGAGCGGCCTTTGAATGTGAAATTGACTGATTTCCTCACCGGGCCCAAGTGCTGAGCTAATTATGTGGTGCCACTGGTGAGCTAGAAACCCAGACTGAGTTTCCACAGAACTGGGCTTTTCTGCAAGGTCGGTCGGGCCATGCATTGCCAACTTGCAAATGTCAGAGGGACGTAGAGCTGGAGAGTTCGCCGACCTGCTCCGGTGAAAGGAGCTGGGATGTCTCAGATGGTCCAGGGGAACATCAGACGTTGCAGCGGCACCTGGAGCTTGAGGTGCTGGATTCTGTCTGTGGATTCCCCAGCAGCCTCTTGCCTTTGCTCCACTGTTTCCTCCATTTCCCCCAAAGTCACGTGGTGTGATTATTTCCTTTGGTCACGAGTTGCAGCACGTCGCCAACATATCAGTTGTAATTTCAGGTGGACGGTCCCTCTCAAGTCTGCTGTCAAGGCAGATATTCTCTATTATTCTCAACTGCTCGTGGCCTCTGGCACGGGTGAGGAGTTTTCGCTTACATCCCCCAAATTTCCTTCATTCAGAAATGCAGTCTTCTTTCCTGATACCTGGTAGATGGTAAAATCTAAAGAGCCTTCTCTGTATGTCACAACCTGCTTCCCGTCAGTTCCTCTAGAAACTTCCAGGGCGTCATAAGCACAAACTCTTCCGATGGATAACCCATTTGGGTAAACCTACATTAACCACTGTGCCTTGTATGTGAAGGAGTGTTTTGAAAATCTTTTCTTAGCAGTCTCTGGCTCTGTTTGCCCTCTGTCTCCCAGCCTGCCACCATCCATCCCTCCCTCCCCCCACCCATCCCTCCTCCCACCCACCTATCCCCCTCCCACCCTCCCGCACACCCGTCATCCTACCCACCACTCTGCCCTTTCGTTCATCCATCTATTCATACCCATCTATTCATCTCTACCTTCAGTATAGCCCTAAAAGCTAAATATTTACCACCCTTTATCTTAAACTCAATTATCTAGTAATCTGTCACTTGTCATCCAGGCTCCATGGTGCCCTTTAAGGAATGTACCTGAGGTGGGGAGAGAGAGGGAAAGAGAGAAAGAGAGAGAGATGTGTGTGATAGTGTGTAGTATATGATGTGTTTGTGTGTGATAATGTGGTGTGTGTGTCATTTTTTTGTTTGGGGGGCTGCTGGGGGCTCTGTGCTCAGGAGTTACTCCCGTAGTGCCAGGGAGGACCCGTGTGCTTGGCTGGGGCATCTCTCAGCCTGGCCATCTTGGCCACGGGTCTGTGTGGACGGTGTCGTGCGCTTGGGTCTCTTGTAAGAGTTGGGTGAGATTGTCTGAAATCGTCTGGTTCTGGGCTGCGTGTTCAGACCAAAGCCAGCAGGAGCTGGTGCTGCAGTGTGTGCAATGAAGCTGTGCCCCCTGGTTTCCTGTCCAGAAGGTAGTTTTCCTCTGTGGCGAGAAATCACACTCGAACTGAGTGGCAGGATGTGCAAGAGCCTCCACCTGTGGTGGACAAAATGTGACCGCCATATCCCCCCTGGGCTGGAATTGTGACGGTGGCACCACCCAGCACCATCAGAGGAACTGTGTGTCCATGACCCTGGTCATGATGCCTTCCCGTGATCCTTTCCCATGACCCCTTCCCATGATTCCTTCCCGTGATTCCTTCCTGTGATCCCTTCCCTTGATCCCTTCCATGATCCTTTCCCATGATCTCTTCCCATCACCCACTTC
The DNA here is from genome assembly GCA_028565675.1 of Sorex palustris. Classification (NCBI taxonomy): domain Eukaryota; kingdom Metazoa; phylum Chordata; class Mammalia; order Eulipotyphla; family Soricidae; genus Sorex; species Sorex palustris. The sequence continues at coordinate 10,133 of JAOXYA010249943.1, read as the reverse complement.
CCGTGATCCCTTCCCATGATCCCTTCACATGATCTTTTCCCATCACCCCCTTCCTGTGATTCCTTCCATGATCCCTTCTCATGATCTCCTTCCCATGATCCCTCTCACAATCCCCTTCCCATGACTCGCAGGCCGTGTGACCATGTCCCAGAAACCGTGGGACATTGGCAGCAAGTGGGACCTTTGAGCCTGCCTGTCCCCCTAAGACTTGCCCACTGCTGGCCCCACACAGACTGTTGGAAAATCTTTATGACCAGAACCTAAAAATGTGGCAGGATAGCAAAACCCATGGGCCATCCCCTCACAAGGACTAAAGATTTGTGTCCCCCACCCGCAGTCACATGGTGAAGCTCTTGGGAGGGGACATTGGGAGGTGACATTGGGGTCAGGTGAGGGCACGGGCAAGACCCCCAGAATGGTGCGGGCATGGGAGCTGGAATCTCTGGGTTTCTTCATGCAGGGTCCGAGGCCTGGAGCATGATGGCACGGGGGGTCCTTCCAGCCCCCATCCGGGCTGCTCGGCATGGCGGTGGGCCTGAGTCCACCTCTCACTGGCTGCAGGAAGCTGTGACACGAGCCTTTCCTAGGGCTTTGTCCTGGCTTATGCCAGTGACTCGGCCCCCATAGGGAGGCCCCGGATCTGCTATTCTTGTCTGGTGTCCCTCATGGCCCTCTCCAGGTGGGGCCTTCTGAGCTGGTGGACCTGGGCCCTGGATTCCTCGTCCCTTGTCTCACTCCGTCTGCTCTACGGCAATGTGTGGAGTATTCCCTGGGTGTTGGGTCCCCGGGGGGTGGGGACACCAGGAGGCCCAGGCCCTTTGGCGGACAATGGCACTTCTTCCTGCCTGTCCTGGATCAAGGGAGGGAGTGATTACGCTCGGGACCTCCATGTCCCTACAGCAGGAGGATGTCCAGGCTTGGACATCGGGATCTTCGTTGGCCTGGAAGCCCTCTCGGGACTTATCGGGGCTGTTTATGGTCTGGAAATTAAGTTGTCTTATTTTTTTTTTTTGAATCGTGCTGCCGTTAAAGCCTGGAGTTATAATTTGTGACGTTCACGGGAGCGACCCAACAGTCTCTCGCTTCCCTCACAGAGAATCCCCTCTGTGTGGGCCTCGCGGGCCCGGCTGCTCTCGGCTTGCTGCTCTCGGCTTGCCACGAGGCCTGGCAGTCACCAATGTGGGAGTTGTTGAGACTCGAGAAGGACCTCAGCAAACCAGCATCTGCCAGGCTGCGCGTGTGCCACGGCGGGACCGAGAGCCGTCACGGTCCAGTTGCACCTGGGCCCTTATTTTCATTCCCACTCATTCCGTGTCTCAGTGCAGATTGCCCTTTCCTGCACCGTGCTCAGAAATAGCTGCATTACCACTGGGCGCTGGTCCATTAGAAGGGCCGGGCAGCGGAGCCGCTCCTAAGAACCGACTTCACATCTCTGACCCGCGTGCACATGGTCCGGGAGACATCTGGTTTGCAGCACCACCCTCTGGTGGTTGCGACGCATCACTGCCCAGGCCTTGGCCCCTTCCTCCCGGTGCCTGGGCACAGTGGGGGAGAAGGTGGGGATAGAGGGGGAGGGCGCAGATCAGCCCTGCGCTGGCACCACAGAGAGGACCCCGTGGCCTCGAGATTCCTGGCTGCTGCCACGTGAGCCCTTTCCTCGTTCTGGCAGGGACACCGTTCTTTGCATAGCGAGGAAGTACGTGGACTGTGAGGAGCCTAGGGGCGTGGTGGCAGGCCCACACAGCCCAGCATTGCAGGGCCCCAAGTGGAGAGTAGCCCAATGCCCCCAGTGTGGCCCAGGGTCCAGCACCATGCATGCACGTGCACACACACAATGAACACCCTCCCCGCTGCCCGCCCGCCCGCCCATGGGCCCAGCCCTGGGCTGCAAAGAGGGAGGAAAGGCCGACAGCCTCACGCCTGCCTCCCCACCACATATCCTCCGCCTCGGCCAGTGTGCTCACGTGCTCATGCCTGCATGCGTGTGTGTGCATCCCCTCCCTGTCCTCCCATCCCCGGCCATTGTGCTCCCATCGTGTGCCTGCATGTGTATGCATATGTGTGCGTGCGTGCGTGTGTGTGTGTGTGTGCATGTATGTGCGTGAGCATGAGTGTGCGTGTCACAGGCCCTGCCTGATGAGGTGCCGGGCTGCAGCAGGACCAGGGGTGTTTGGGAGGTGGGTGAGGTTCGGGCCAGCATCTGTGACTGGCCCGCAGACCCTGGGGCAGCTGCTGTCCCCTGGATCCTGTCAGGGCTCCGGTCCCCCCCACCCCCACGGCCAGCTTGTCTTTCTGTTGGGGGAAGGCAACATTCACTTCATGCCGAGTGATGAATCGGCTGGTGTGGGGCAGGCGCACATCTGTGCATGTGTGCGTGTGTGCATGTATGTGTGCGTATATGTGCCTGTATGCACATCTGTGTGTGCGTATATGTGCCTGTGTGTGTGTGTGCACATCTATGACATCGATGTATGCGTGTGCACGTGCGTGTGTGTATGTGTGTGGGGGGAGTGTGCTGGGAACCAAGGGGACAGGGATCTAAGGAGAGGGTGACCCCGTGGCAAGTCCTGCCTGCCCCCCCAGAGCTGGGGATGCCCTTCCAGCTCCGCTGTGCCCTGCCCCCACTCTTTACTGCTCTGGGGCGCTGCAGTGGTCCCTGGTTGCCATGGCAGCCGGTGGCAGGCAACCACCCATTGGCTGGGGTGGAGAGCAGGAGAGGGGCTGCGTGTCAAGGTCCCCTGCTGGGTGCCCCGGGCTGCTTGTAAGGGGCAGACAGCCAGCGGGCTGACCCCGGAGCCCGTAGCTGGGGACAGTGTTGGGACTGCCGGGTCCTTGTCTGCTTCTTCCTGCAGGCAAAGCATGTGAAGGACTGAGGCAGAATGTGGACAGGGATTCGGGTGGACGTGTGTCGTCCCTCCCACCCCCGTGCCTTGGACCTGCCCTCCTGGCCTGGGCTCTCGGTGCCCTGTTTGCCTGGGTGCTGGTGACAATGGCCCTGCCCCCTCCCGCCTCTGCGGTGGCCTTGTTCCTAGACCAAGGGGGCTGTGTCCACTCCAGGCTGTGACTGAGCCCCTTCCCATGGGTGGGGGGACCCGGGAAACTCCCAGCCATGGGTCACCTCTACAGTCCTGCAGCTCAGCTCGGCTGCCACTCCAGGGCTGGTTGGGGGCTCTGGGAAGGAGGTGCAGGGGAGGGGTATCTCCGCCCCGCCCCCACGCCATGCCTCACCCTGTTTCAGTGCAGAAGAATGTGCCCCTGGGATGTGACTGCCGAGACTGGTCTGTTCCTGTTGTGGCTTCTCGAGGGCCCGGATAAAGGAAGCTCCAGCTTCCGGCATGTTCCTCGAGGAGGAGCTTTGAGTACTGGGCGCTGAGCTTAGTAGAGAGAGTGCAGTCTCTGAGGGGGAGCCCAAGGCTGCACCCAGCCACCACCCTCCGCCCCACCTGCTCTTTCTTGGCCCAAATCCCAAAGCCGGTGCCTCAGCTTCGGCATCCGTGGGAAATCTAAGAAGCTGACCACTGTAACCCTGTCCGTCCCTGGCTCGTGTGGCCCGTTGCCCCGCAGCAGTTCACATGCAAGGGCCCTCAGAGCCCACCCCACACCCCAGGGCTCGGAGGAAAGGAAACAGCCCAGCACGAAAGGGGCCTCATGCAGCCGGGGCCTCCGTGTCAGAGGGACTAAGTCCAGGTGCCTGCACAAAGCATATGCATACGTGTGTGTGCATGTGCATATGTGTCTGTGTGTGCATGTGTGTATATGTGCATGCATGCATGTGTGTGCATGTATGCATGTGCATGTATACACAAATACATGTGCGTGTGTGCATGTATGTGTACATGTGTGTGCATGTGTGCATGCATGCATGTGCGTGCCCTCTGTTCAGTTGGGTTCAAGGTCACAGGAGCAGGAGCCCCTGGGCAATGCAGTGTCTCAGGATGCCCCCATGGCCCTCAAGGGACTCTCCCCTACCCTCATCATTTCCAGTTCCTCAGTCTCAGGGCTGTGCCTTTGTAATATCAGAGTAGTGCCCGGCCCTGGGGACCCGCACTAGCCCCCACCTGCTTTCACCAGCCCCAACCAGCCCCCATCAGCCCCCACCAGCTTCCACTGGCCTCCACCAACCCCCATCAGCCCCTATTAGCCCCCACCGGCTCCACCCGCCCCCACTGGCCCCTACCAGCTCCCACCAGTTCCCACCGGTTCCCACCGGTTCCCACCAGCCCCCACCATCTCCCACTGGCCCCCACTAGCCCTCACCAGTCCTCACTGGCCCCCACCAGCTCCCACCAGCTCCCTCTGGCCCCCATCAGGGGGCACCAACTGTGGCAGCAGTGAAAGGTGTCTGAGGGCACGGCCATCATCGCTTCAGGTTCACAGGCGGAATCCCAGGTGAACCTGGCCATGCCCACCCCTGCCACTTTCTCCAGTCGGACAGGTCTGAGAAGCCCCTTAGAAGCCCTCCCTGGACCCTAGAGCCCCTCCCCCCCAGCAGGGCTGAGAGGCCTGGCTTTGCAGGGGCTATGGAGAAGGGGGGGGGGCTTCTCCAGCCCAAGGCATGGGAAGGGTGAGGCGTGTTCAGAGGAGAGTGTCATGTCCAGATTCATTCTGTGGAGCCACGGACCCCATGGACGCCCGGGCCAGCCCTGCAGTGGGGTAGAGCGGGCACTGCTGGCCGGAAGTCAGTGGACACACTTCGAATCTGAGAATAGTAGTTGGGCAGAAGAACGTGGCCGCCAGGCAGTGTATGTGCTGGTGTGGGGCCGACTTCTGCTTGCTGCCGGGCGGGAAGGAGAGAAACCTCTCAGGGGCAGAGGAGTTCTCAGCTTTGGGACACTGCCGCCTGGGCTCATCTTCCCAGCCCGGGCGCTGGCTGATTCACGTGCCCAGGCCAGTGCGTCTCTGCTTCTCACGTTCTCCTCAAGTGCCATTTTGTCTCCATCAAACGCTCCCTAAAAATACTCCCATATTTTTAGTGGTTCCGCACCCATGGGGGGAGCTGCGTGCCTCCCTGGCGAGCTGCCGCCGGGAGTTGGCGCTTATTAGCTCAGGGCCATCTGGCTCACAGCAGCCTGTGGAGCAGCGTGTCGAACACCGGGACTTTAACCCGCGCCAGACCCGGCACTGTCCAGAACCAGCAGCAGCCAGGGCTGAGGGGCTGTGTGGAACCCACTCCTGCCCACCCACCCCCCCCCCGCCCCGCCATGCCCGGCCAAGGCTGAGCCTTTCACAAACAAGCGTCTTTCAGGGGTAGAGGGAGGAAGGGGCCGTGTCCTCACAGTCCTGCAGATGCCCGCGGCCTGGCAGCCACCCTCAGGCACCCTCTGAGGAAGGGCACCTCCACGTAGGTGGGGGTCGCGCTCCCTGAGACCAGCCCCACCCATGTGCCATGATGGGGGCCAGGTGCCCTGGGACCAGCCCCACCAGGGCCCCAGGGCAGGTGCCTGGCAGCAGATCAGATACTCACGAACAGCTCCCCAACAGCCCCCTGTGCCTCAAGTGTGTCTCAATCCGGAATGTTTAAAGCCCCCCAACAGAGGTCCATGGGGGGGAGGTGGGGGGGGCAGGCTGGAGATGGGGCTGGGGGTGGGGGGATTCTGTGATGAGCTGCGTGCTGCTCCCGCCCCATCACGGCTTCCCTGGCTTTCTCGTGCTCAGAGCACGTGACATGTAGCAGAATGACACGCGTGAGGGAAAGCCGGAATATGAGGGCGGGGGTGAGCAAATGCACGCGGAAACCACACTGGCGTTCGGGTCCCCGCTTTGCCCCTCCAGGGTCGCATTTACATCTTCCTCCCAACCGAATGCTGGTTTCTGACAGAACAGAACCAGAACTCGAGCATCTTCCAATGACTAAAATAGCTCCTGAGTAAGAATGCTGATCACATTCCCGTGACCAGGCACCGCCGTGGCGGGAAGTGATATTCCCATCTCCGTTTGCTCTCCCCTCACCCCCCGCACCCCTCCTTTCATGACTGGATCCCATGCGTGTGGGAAAGGTCATGTTGCCGTTGTGGTGGTCCTGGTAGCCTCGAAGGCCGAGCCTGCGCTCTTGTGCTCAGGACCCGCTGTCCTCACTCTGGGGCCCGCCAGCCTCCCCCGTCAGGCTTCCTCTCATGGAAGCGAAGTTCTGGAGTTCTTGCGTGTCCGTGACCATCTGTGTCCTGTCGAGGTGAAGTTAAGTTTTGCTGGCTACAAAGTCCTTAGCTGACTTCTCTTAATTAAGTCGGCTTGTGACCTTACATGACCTTCTATGCGCTCTAGATAATCGATGGCTCTCAAACCCCAAAATCAAAACGAAGACTAGTCCAGCTTCTTCCGCACAAAGGATCGCTGTAGAACCCATGGGCAGCCCGCAGCCGCCTCCCCTCTTGGAGGATGTCCCACTCCCCGGGGAGCTCACCGTCCCACAGCTCTGCCTCTGCCTGCTCTGAGGTGCCTTCCCAGGGCGTGGCTTCCAGCCTTTTTCTCTTCCTCTGAGATTTCTGAGTCGCGCGCCCTCCTGCCTCCGGCCCTGTGCCTTGCTTTGCTGTTCCTCCATCTTCGCAGAGACTGACTCCTGTTCTCCATGTGTTGGGTCCTCTTACGGCCCTGATGGTCGAGCCTTTTCCCGACATCCCGTCTGCCTTTGCCTCCCTCTCTGGGTGTCTCACTCACCCTTTCCACCTTCTCCCCTCGTGTTCTCACTGTCCTATGCCTGGTGAGCTCCTCTGGGAGAGCTTGCCACCTACTCGGCCAGGAGGCTGTGGCTAGTCTGCAAGCTGTGGCCTGCAGTGTAGATGGCCCATGTCCCCCTGGGACGTGTCCCTGCAGTGTAGACGGCCCGTGTCCCCCTGGGACATGTCCCTGCAGTGTAGATGGGCCGTGTCCTCCTGGGACATGCCCCTGCAGTGTAGACAGCCCGAGTCCCCCTGGGGCATGGCCCTGCAGTGTAGATGGCCTGTGTCCTCCTGGGACACATGTCCCTGCAGTGCCATGTCCCCTGGGGTGCGTGTCCCTGCTCTGTCCCTACAGTCGCCCCTTGCCCACCCACTGCCAGAGCCATGTCCATCCCAGGCTAGCGCCCTCCCAGGGCTCCTGGGGTCCCTTCATCGGGAGGACAGTGGGTTTGATGCTGTTCCTACTGAAGGGGGCGTCCCCTGTACCTCACAGAAGGAGTTGGGGTTCATTTCCTTGGGGACATTTGCATTTTTCTCATCCTCGTCCTCATTTTCTCTTTCTCAGTCTCACTGCCTTGGTGCAGTGAGTCGGGGGCCTGAGGGCAGGGGACCAGCAAACAGCCCCGTCTCGTCCTTGAGCACCAGCCACAGCCAAGGCCCTGCTGACCTCTGCTGCAGCTGCTGCTGGGACGCCTGGGCCTGTGAGAGCTTTACGGAGGTGCCTGGTTGCCCTCCAGGTAGTAGTGTCATCATGCCTCTAGAGCTCAGTGCTTGCTCCCCCAGATACCTCTCTTTGCTGACCTCTGCCCTCTTCCCAGGACCCCCTGAGCCCACAGCTGGGCCAAATGACCCCCATGGCCCAGCGGTGCCCCTAGCAGCCCCCAGTTTGCTGAGACTTAGGGCACAACCTGGCCAGGTCGGAGGTGTGAGGTGATGGACCCCTTGGCGGGATGCAGTGGGAGGAGCACACGGGTGCCCTGAGCAGTGTCTGTCCACACCCCGGGCCCTGGACCCGCTCTCACGTGCTTGGTTCCTGTGACGGGCTAAGAAAAAAAAAACAGCCAGGAGCATAACACGCCCGCAGCCAGTGTGGCTCTCACACCCCCGGCCCCTGGATGGACCCGGGCTTCTCGGAGAAGTGGCTGGTTCCAGCCGGGCCAGACCCAGACCCTCAGACTCGCCTTCTCAACCCCCGCGTCCCAACTCTCTCCCTCTGGAGCATCTGCCAGGGTCCTCCCTTTCCCAGTGGCCCTGCAAGTCCTCAGGGCACCCCACAGGCCTCACCTCCCCACCCTCTCTCCATGCCAGGCTGCTAATGGCTCAGTTCTGAGACCACAGAAGGAGGCGCTGTTTTGAGGCATCTCAGGGATCCTATTGGAGCCGTTTGCTGTTGTGCGTCTCCGGGGACTCTGGTAGGGACCCCGGCCAGGGCTGTGCCCCTCTTCTGGGCCTGGCTGCCTTCACCTTCTGCCCCCAGCTGCATCTGCACCCTCCCAGGGATGGTTGGTGCCCAGAGGTGGGGAGCACGGCCCAGGAGGGCCCCTCGCTGGCTCCAGGCCACACGTGGGGGCATTGATGCTTCTGACCTCAGGACCCCCAGCTCATTTCCGAGGGCCCACAGGAGTCACTAGGTTTGAGCCGGGTTTAAGCTCACTGCTGTGGCCCAAGCACCCGGCAGCAGTATAGTGACCAGCCACGTCACGCCTCTCAGCGACCCTCAGAGTCGCTGTGATTTCGGGCTCAGTGGCAAGGGCCACTGTCCTCTGCGGGGTCCAGCGACGGCATAAGGCTGTTGACCTCCCGCTCAGGGCTGGCTCCCTGCCCCCACAGCTGGGCTGGTGCTGCATGTCCATGGCGGGGCTACATCAGCCCTGGATGGGGGGAATGGGGAGCGGCCAATGGCCCCCACACGCCTGCGGCAGGAAGAACCCAGGGGCAAGGGCAGTCCCCAGTCCCACACCTACAGTCGACCACATGACAGGACTCCAGCAGGTCCAGGCGTGTTGTCAGGGTGACCTCTGTGGGCACTCCAGGGCCACACTGAGTGAGGGGGAGACCCGATGCATGACAGCCTCGTCCTCACCCTCCTGGGGTGGTGACCCTGATCAGTCTCAGCTGGGTTGGGGTCACTCTAGGGTCCCCTCGTCCATCAGCTGAGGGCCCAGCTCCTCCCCTGCTGTGCCCAGGGTGTTCGCTGTGTCCACCCTGCTGGTGTCCTCACCTGCTGCCCCCTCACAGCCCCATGACCTCTTATAGGGCCAGTGCCCCCCAGACAAGTGGTTCAGAGCATCCGGCCCGGCCGACCTCATGGGCAATGGGAGGACAGACAGACAGGCTGAACCCTGGGCCAGTCGAGGCCGGGACGAACTCCAGTCCCCCACCCTCCTCTCCCCCGGCGCTCCCAGGGCTGCTCCCCGTTTCCTGACCAGCTTGTGCCCCTCCCCCGCGCCCCCCAGCATCTGTGCCCGTTTGGAATGGAGCGGTTTACCTGCTGCTCTGAATTTCCAACATACCATACCAGTTGGCGTGCCCAGCGCTGAGCTGCCAGCCATCTGCCGCCCGAGCCAGAGTCTACATTGTCTCCTCCTAAAATAACGCCTCCGGAGCAGCGCGTGTTCTGTGCCTCGGCTCCGCAGTGCCAATCAGCCGGCATTCAAAACAAACACCAAATGGGCTCGGAAGGGAACAGGGCGGAGGGCCGGCGCGGGCAGGAGCTGGCATTTGAAGGAGGGGGCATTTTTCTCAGCATTTTTTTTACCTGATTTTCCACCAAAATAGCCATTTAATTTTATCTGCACCCGTAGGCACTGCTCAGAGCCTGCTCCGGCCCGGCTGTCCCGGAGGTGCCTCAGAGTCACACACTCACACTCACACACACACACACTCACGCACACATGCACACATGCGCGCGCACACACACACACGCACATTCACGCGCACGCACACACGCATGCACAAGCACACACGCGTGCACGCACACACGCACACACACGTGCACGCACACGCATATGCACACGCACACACACGCAAACACAGAGGCATGCACCTGCTCGTGGGGGTCCAGAGGGCCCAGAGCTGCTGGTGCCCGGTGCCCTGCCTGCCTTTCTGCCCTCACCAGGACCTGGAGTGCCCCCGCCCAGGTTATTGCCCGCTCCACCCCTACCACTGCTTGTGGCCACTAGGGGAGAAGTGGGGTGTCAGGGTGGGGTCATGGGGTGGGGCTGCTCATGCCGGGGAGGATGGCTGTGAGGCCTGGGGGGCTTTCCCTGCAGGGGGACCCAGAGGGTCTGGTGTGTGCTGAGAGAAAACAGACAAATCTCGTCTCCCCTCTTCTCCCCTCTCCCCTCCCCTCGCCTCTCCCACCTCTCCCCCTCCTCTGCACCCTCCCCCCTTTCTCTTCCCCTGCCCTCCCCTCTCCCCCTCCTCCCCTCTCCTCTGTCTCCTTCACCCTCCCCTCCCCCCTCCCCCCTCTCCTTT
>JAOXYA010249849.1:0-19567 GCA_028565675.1 Sorex palustris | reverse complement strand
CCCCCCCCCCCATCCCACCCTTGCCTCTGTGGCAGGGCATTCCCTTTTGTTCTCTCTCTCCTTTTGGGTGCTGTGGCACACCCACCTCTTCAGGGACACCAGCTCAGCTCTCTGCCCTGTGCTACATAACCCCGCACCCCCCACCCTGCCATTTCTCTTAGTGCCACTTCCCCCTGGCAGTCCTGAACATCTTTCTGTGGGTGGGTGTCTCAAGTCTGTCAACCTGGGGCTGGAGCGATAGTACAGCGGGTAGGGCGTTTGCCTGGCACGCAGTCGACCCAGGTTCGATTCCCAGCATCCCATAGGGTCCCCCGAGCACCACCAGGAGGAATTCCTGAGTGCAGAGCCAGGAGTAATCCCTGTGCATCACCGAGTGTGACCCAAAAAGAAAAAAAAAGTCTGTCATCCTCACTAGAGGCAAGGGAGCAATGGTCGGATCATCCTAACCTGACATAAAACCATGGACTCAGTGAGGGGCTGGTGGATTGACCCCTAGAATCTGCTGGGGGTGGGAGTTCACTTGGGTTCATTCAAATGAGAAGGAACTGAGAGAGTCTGGGAATAAGACTAGAATTTCCCCGCAGACCATAGATAACCCAGAATGCCAGGCCGATGACCCAGCCCAGAGGAAATGGTCTTGTGTGTGTGTGCGCGCGTGCATGCGTGCATATGTTACATTGTGTGTGTTGAGGGGGGTTGGGGAAGGGAGGGAATGACACACACACTTGAGATTTTCTGCTAGAAGAAGCAGTCGTGTGTGTGTGTGTGTGTGTGTGTGTGTGTGTGTGAGTGTGTGTGTGTATTAGGGGGTTTGGGGAGGGGAGAGAATGACACATTGTCACACACACATACACACATACTCGAGGAGACTTTGTGCCAGAAAGAGCTCAGGCACCCAAGAGGAGGACCAGCCACCGTGGCCAGAGCCTGCGAGAACACCACTGATGTCAGCTGCTGGGGGCTGGGCCAGGCCCTGCTCTGACAACACTCAGAAATGGCCCCGTGGTCCCGGGCTTCCTGGTCCACTGAGGGAGTCGTTTACCAGAAAGATGGGGAGCGGCGGGGGGAAAGGAACGCCCTCCCTGACTCAGCCCGGCCTGGGATTGGCAGCTCTCATCCCCACCCCACCCCCCACTTTCTTCAGCACTTTCTCTTCCTCTCCAGCATGATAAGGCACCTGCGTGGGTGGCTGTCTGGCCCATCGGCCTCACAGTAGCTCCCCTGTGGCCCCCTCTCTCGCCCTCGCCCCAGCGACAGCTGCTTCCACCCTTTGTGCTCAGACAGGTGCATCTGGAAGCTTCCGTTTCGCTTCCACTCACGGCTGGTTGGTTGAGAAACGCAGTGTGGGTCGGCCCTGCCGGGAAGGTTGCCTGCCCCATGTGGTTGATTCTGACGTCATGTTTTGGCCGTTGGGTGTTTCGAAACCGTCTGTCCCCAGATTGCTCCTGACCCCCACATACAGTTCCATGACCCCCTGGTTTTTGAGAAGCTACATTTCTGCAGCTCTTGTCTGCGTCTCTTGAGTCCTTCAGCCCAGAAGACCGTGCCATAGCCCCTCCTAGCCAACTCCGGTGCATTTCTTCAGCATGATGCTTAAAATGATATCCCCCTTACCAAAATACCCACCTGCCTTGCATGTCTGTGCATGCGTGTACCGACACATGTCAGTTGCATGCACACACGTATACAAGCATGTGCATTATTTTCTGCGTCTTGTTCCTTTACCCGTGAATAGTTTTAGGTGGGCCTGATCAATAATAGCAGTAGGGCGCTTGCTTGGCTTGTCACCAACCCGGATTCGATCCCCAGCACATAGCATTGTGTCCCCCGAGCACCCACCCAGAGTCATTCTCGAGTGCAGAGCCAGGAGTGACCCCTGAGCATTGCCAGGTGTGGCCCCCGAAACAAACAAACAAAAAGTTTAGGGTGACTTTTTCTTAGGACAGCTTCCTGTCTAAGCACCTTCATAATTAGGAGGTGGGATGTGACTAGCGTTCAGTGGTGAATTGTGCGGGTTGGGTTTTCCGTGCACTCAAGGGCCAGTCAACTGAAAGACATAGTGACAGATCATGAGGGAGCTGGACCAGCAACAAGCCGGCAGGTTGGAAGATGGGGAACTCTTGCCCTCAAAGCCTCCATCGTGGCTACTTGGCTCTGGGGAAGGAGATTTTATAGTGCAGGAGCCCAGGAAGGCATATTTTTCGGATACGTGGGTTTCAGCCTAATGGGCAGCAGAGCTCTCAGTAAATTCCCCTTTGCGAAAGATGAGGAGGAATTTGGGATCACACCCAGCAGTGCTCATAGCTTATTTCCAGTACTTAGAGGTCATTCTTGACAGGCTCAGGGGGCCCTGTGGGATGCCGGGAATTGAACCTGGGATGGCTGTATGCAGGGCAAGCACCCTCCCCCACTGTGCTGTGTCTCTTGGGTGCTAGTTCTCGGGAGTGTACTCCCATATTGCCTGCAAACCAAGCCAAGGGGTTCTGGGTAGGGCTTCCGTGTCCCATGGGACTCTGGGGGAAAGGACCAGACAGGGGTCACTGTCCCTGACCAGAGGAGCTTGCTGAGGGTTAATTTTTTGTTTTGTTTTGTTTTAGTTTTTAAATGAATCACCGTGAGGTACAGTTACAGACTTAGAAACTTGCGTTTGCATTTCAGTCATACAATGCTTGAGTACCCATCCCTCCACCAGTACCCATTCTCCACCACCAGTGATCCCAGTATCACCTCTCACCACCCGCCTCTATGACAAGGCATTCCCCTTGGCTCTGTCTCTCTCCTTTTGGGTGTTGTGGTTTGCAATAGAGATACTGAGTGGCCATCATTCTGTCTATAGTCTGCGTTCAGTACGCATCTCCCATCCCAACCGGGCCCTCCTAGCACCCTTTACTTGGTGTTCCCTTCTCTATCTGAGCTGCCTTTTCCCACTGGGGGCTAATTTTGAATTGAGTGGTATGACTGACAAACCGGCGAGCCCAGGGCCTGTGTCCACTAGCCCACACACCCCTCACTGTGGTGTCTCTGTCCCCAGAGTTTGGCCAGCGGCCCCCATGGCCCTCTCTGCAGACTCATCCTGGCCTCGCTGGCGATGGCGGGCGGGCAGCGGCCTGAACCGGGCACCGTCAGACACCGCACCTCTGCTGGACCCTCCCCGGGCTGGGCCGCGCCCCCAGCCCAAGCAGCAGCGACTTGTGTTCCCCAACAACCGGGCCTTCCAGCGGGACTGGGAGGAGGCCGCCAGGAACTACGCCGGCAACAGGGTCTGCACAGCCAAGTACACGCTCCTCACCTTCCTGCCGCAGAACCTCCTGGAGCAGTTCCACAGGTACTTGCCCGCAGTGCCCCGGGGAAGGTGCCGAAGGGATGATGCGTGTCCATCCATTCACTCAGCTGCAGGTGGCAGGTGGTGTGCTCATGATCCATGAGGAAGGACTGAGACAGGCAGACAGTGTGGAAGCTGGCGAGAAAGCCACCTTTAGCTTTGAATGACGTGAACGAAGGAAAAGAAAAATTCTCATAGCTCCGAGAGCCCCTTCCAGCGAGAACGCCCCTCGCACTGCGAGAGAGAAGGGCAGGGAACTCTGGCTGGCTTGGGAAGTCAGGAGACATCCCCGAGGAAGGGATGGTTGAGGTGTAACAGGAAGAAGGTAGCACCCTATGTTTCACAGTGGGTCCCGTAAGCTCCCAGTTCCTGAGCTATGTATGCATTCTAGAAACCTCCCCCCGTGCTCCTGCTGTGGACCTGGGGACCTTCTACAGGACTGTGAGCAGTTCTCACCCCATTGTACGGCACAGACCCTTGGAGGCTGCCCAACTCACAAGCAGCGGGAACTGATTTGAATCTCAGATGGGGATTGTCTCTAGAACCCTTCCCTCCACTGTCCGGGCAGCATTGCCTGGGCCTGAGGGTCAGTCTTGGACGACGGCAGTAGGGGGCATAAATCGGGCAGCATCAGCATCTTGTCCGAGGTTTCTGCTCACGCCTTGCTTGGCCCGTCGCAGGTGGGCCAACCTCTACTTCCTGTTCCTGGTGATCCTGAACTGGGTGCCAGCGCTGGAGGTATTCCACCGGGAGATCACCATGGTGCCGCTGGCCCTCGTCCTGTCCATCATCATGGTCAAGGACGGTCTGGAGGACTTCCGGAGACACCGCTTCGACCGAAAGATCAACTGTGCCAGCATCTGGGTGCATGAGAGGTAAGGTGAACACCTCGCGTCCCCCAGGCCCTGTTTCCTGTCCATCCTGTGAGACAGAGACAGAGACAGACAGACAGAGACACAGAGAGAGAGAGCGCAGGGGGAGGAGAGAGAGGAGAAGAGAGAGTGGAGAGAGAGAGGAAAAGGAAAAGTATGCTATAGAGGCAGATTGGGGTAAGGGCAGTTGTGATGGGAAATGTACAATGGTGGAGGAACAGTGTATGACTGTGAAACCCAATCATGAACAACTTTGTAACTGTGTATCTCACCGTGATTTAAAAAAAAAAAGTCCAAATAGACTTTCAGAAATGATAAACAAATGACGAACATGTAAAAAACCAGAAAGTCTTTAAAAGGTACCTAGCGTTCAGAATTTTACCCAGACCTCGCCGCAGAAATCTTGATTTGAGCAAGTGTTACTTAATAGAATTGAGACTACTCATCTTTTTTTAAAAAAAAAATTGTAAGAAAAAAATAAATTGACTGTAAAGTTTGTTAGAAAATCTAGGTCAAGATCCATAATTTCAAGTTGTTTAAGACAAATTAAGAACATCTCTGGAAGATCAGAACATTCAATATTTTAAAATAAAATGAATTCAAATTATATTATCATGGCTGCGGAAGTAATTATGGGGAGATACACACTTTAATTCTAGGAAAACGCTTCAAGTATCAAAATACACCTTGCTGTTACTTTGAGGGTAAATGTGGGACAAATATTTAAATTTTATTTACATATATATCACCCGTCCCTCTCGGAGAGCCCGGCAAGCTACCGAGAGCATCTTGCCCGCACAGCAGAGCCTGGCAAGCTCCCTGTGGCGTATTCGATATGCCAAACACAGTAACAGCAAGTCTCACAATGGAGACGTTCCTGGTGCCCGCTCGAGCAAATCGATGAACAACGGGAGGAGAGTGCTACGTATATTTATTAAAATCTTGCCACATTTCTCAAACCCCTGTTCTCTCTCTCCTCACACTCCCGTTCCTGGGATTTATATCGCCCCCCCCCCAACCCCCAGAGTGACCTTTGCTCTCTCACTCTGGCAAACTTGGCAGTATCAGGAGGTGGCACGGGGGTCTGTGTCCCAGGAAAGTGAATCACAGGGGCTGCCGTGGATACTGCCAGGGCAGGAAACTAAACATCGCCACGTCTACCCCCCAGTGGGTGGGCGAGACATCCAAAGCTCCATGCAGCTGGGGTGGACACCCCCCTGCCTGGCCCCTGCCCACGTGAGGAAGTGAACGCAGGTGGAAACATTCCGGCTGGCCGGTCACCACTGCCAGGAGCTGATCTTTGGAACCAAGGAGAAGGTCATGGTGCCCCCCAGAAAGGAAGTGGGCACCATTCATGCTCCCAGATCCCAACCGGGTAGGTTTTAGGACCCAGAGCTGGCAGCCTGCCCCCTGGAGAAGAGAGACACTTGTGGGTGGCGTCAGCATTCCGACAGGTGGAGTCTCCCTAGCGAGGAGGAAGTAGGTGGCCCTGGCAGCCGCCAGGTGTACACCTGTTCCCTGCCAGCTCTCTCCTGTCCCTTTGCTCTCCCGGCGGTGTTTGACTCAGATTGTGCACCCGGAGGAAGAGGGAGAACCTGGCCACCAAGAAGGCCGTGCACGCCGGTCCCAGCAGTGGCAGGCTGGCCACTCAGCTGTGCCACTGACCCGGTCAGCGGACGGGGGGAGCCCGGTGGCCATGCTCTGGGGACTCGGGGGCCCCAGGCCAAGCGGAGATGAGGCAGGAAGGGAAGGCAAAGCGTCGGAGGCCAGAGGACAAGTCGCGGGTGGTGGTATCCAACCTGCCCTTCGAAGGGCTGCCCCGCCGAGAGAACCCCAACGGCCACTACCGGGGGAACCGCGTGCAGACCAGCAAGTACACGCCGCTGTCCTTCCTGCCCAAGAACCTCTTCGAGCAGCTCCACCGCTTTGCCAATTTCTATTTCTTGGGCATCGTGGTGCTCAATTTTGTGCCCGTGGTCAACGCCTTCCAGCCCGAGGTGGCCACCATCCCCCTCTGCATCATCTTGGGGGTCACGGCCATCAAGGATGCTTGGGAGGACGTGCGGCGCTACCGGTCGGACAGAGTGATCAACAGCCAGGCGTGTGTGCTCTATAGCAGGTACAGCGGCGCCTGGGGCCAAGGCCGGGGCGGGGCGGGGGTATCTGTCCATCCTGGCTGCTGGCTGCAGAAGGGACGGAGCAAAGGGGTTGCAGGGCATTTTTTCAGTTCCTTGTGGATTAAGGGTCTGGACCTAATTGGCAGAAGCCAAGAGAGAGGCCGGTGGCGGAGGTGGCGTTCTTCCTCTGTTAGTTTCGGATGCGGGCAACACTGGGCTCTACCCCCATCTCTCAGTCGAGACACCTCTGCCAGCCTCCCGACTTTGCACTCAGGAATTACTCCTGGTGGTGCTCAGGGGACCATATGGGATGCTGGGAATTGAACCCAGGTTGGCGGCGTGCGAGGCCCTCCGTGTTGTACTATCACTCCAGCCCCAATAGACCGTCTCTTAAAAGAGATCTTTATGGCCCAAACTGTCCCCTGCTCATAACCCAAAGGAAAGGTTAAAAGAAACAAAACAAAACAAAACAAAAAGAATGCCCAGGTATGGACCCGGCTCACCATTGTCGGAGTATTCTTCCAAACTTACTGAAACTTGGAAGTATCTCATAGTTTCTACTTCCATTTTGATGTGAAGAACTCGACTTTTCAGCAAACTCACTGTGGTAATTGAGTGAAGCAGAGTAGACACAAAGAGAAATGCAGGGCTGGGAGGCAGTAGGGAGGCCTGGAGACTTGGGCGAAGGGGCAGCCTGTGTGTCTGTGCATCTTAAGTCACTCGCCTCCGGCTGGTCATCCCATGGGAACAGAGGCCCTGAGTGAACAGCCAGGTTGTGTGTGTTTTCTTCAGAAACTAGAGAATCATGGATGACTTGAAAATAATCTGATTTCAAAGTGTTCCTGGCTGTTACAAGTTTTTCAAGCAATCCAACCCTCTTACCTTTTTTTTTTTTTTTGCTTTTTGGGTCACACCCAGCGATGCTCAGGGGTTACTCCTGGCTCTGCACTCAGGTATTACCCCTGGCGGTACTTGGGGAACCCTATGGAATGCTGGGAGTCGAACCCGGGTCAACCGCGTGCAAGGAAAACGCCCTACCCACTGAGCTATTGCTCCAGCCCCAGCCCTATTTAATTTGATTTGAAGTTCTTGTGTTTGTTGCAAGTCCTCCTAATTTGCAACTTTTGCTTTGTTCCTATCCTGGGGATCTGGAATCTTTCTTTGAAAGATAATCGACAGAATCTTCTTTGATTCTGAGAGAGCTGTGTCTTCCTTGAGGGCTGCCTTCAGCACAGGAAGAAATGGGTAGTGAAGTCAGTCTGAGCAGGAATGAGGCCCCGGGAGAAAGAAGGCCTCCATCCAGGTCAGACCTGTGACTAATTACTAAAGATCATTAGAAAAGTCATTTAAATCTCTGGGGCCTCAGTTTCCACCTCTATCAATGGGAGAGGCACACTAGATCTGGTACTATGCGATATTCTAGGAGAGAACAGCCCGAGTTAATTAGGGAGAGACAAACCTGTGGTACTTTAGATCAGCTATGGGCCACTGTGTGGAGTGGTCCTAGTCCAGTAAGTTGCACATTGCTGCCGAGGTGTGTCATTGGCTACACTGCCTCTGCTACTGATGATTGTACAGTGATAAAGCCACCGAATGACCCATTTCTTATAACAGATCCTGGTTGTAGTGCGTCCCGGTGCTCCTCTTGAGTGTGATAAGGCATGCTGCTAGCCATACACATTCTTATCACAAAGGGTTCAAGATCTAGCTTTGTTGAGATTAGTTGCATCCTTTCTCTCTCGCAAACTCAACCCAATCCATGCTTTGGAAAGAGACTTTAGAAGGAGACACAGGATTTTGCTGACTTGTGTCCATGCAGACATTCAGAGACGTGCAACAGTCCCACCGCTCTCAGTCAAATACTTGCCTGGCCTTTCCAGCCATCTTTTTATACCCTCAGATGATGAAATAGCTGCAGTAGCTCCGGCCCTCACACCTGCACATACTAAATCACGAAGGGAGAGAGAAAGGTCCTCCTGAGCAGGAGATGGGATTTTGCTAAGTAGCTTTAACACAGAACCTCAGACTCCAGCTTGAGGTCAGCTTCCTGGAGGACAAAAAAACGCAAATTAAAAATAATAACAATAAAAGATAGAAATAGGCAGAAGATATATAGGAGAGATCACCTCTAGGTCCCCAGTGCTATCACTGGAAAGAGAGCCTAGTTGCTTTGTGTGTTGCTTTGCACTTAGAAACTGTAGCACTGTAGCACTGTCCTCCCATTGTTCATCGATTTGCTCGAGAGGGCCCAGGAACGTCTCCATCATGAGACTTGTTGTTAATTTGCAATGCTGAGTATCAGACTGGGGTCTACTACATGCAAGCCTATCTCCTTAACTCTTGTACTGTCTCTCTGGCCCCTAGGCATGTTCTTATCAATGTTCTGTGCAATATTCTTCCTTTATTCCGGGTTTCAGGTATCTGCAGTTAACGCTGTCTGAAAATACTACATAAAATAAAATGTTTAGTGGGTGGTATATTTTGTTAATTTTTTTAACTATTTGTGGGCTGGAGTGATAGTACAGCAGGTAGGGCATTTGCCTTGCATAAAAAGCCTACGCGGCCAACCCAAGTTCGATTCCACCACCCGTCTCAGAGAGTCCATCAAGCTACCAAGAGTATCTCGCCTGCACAGCAAAGCCTGGCAAACTACCTGTGACAAATTCGATATGCACTTAGGAACAGTGTGTCATATTTAGCCTAACAGTCTGTCCAGCTCTGAAGCAGGCTGAGGCTCTGGGGGACCTGAGAGTGGACAGCCAGGCAATGTGATACCTTTACTGGGGGTAGAGATGGGCAGGAGAGGGGTGCGATGTAGGCCCTTGCCTCTTGCCAAACGCCAGGGGCTTCAGGACAGGATATCATACACAAACCCCAAGACTGAAGAGTACATCTTCTAAATTTGTTTTTTTCTTTTTTCCTGAGAAGCAATATAAAAGCCGTGTAGCTCAGGCACTAATTCTGTCCGTTTTGTCTCAGATTCATACATCTGAGTCCCTGGTGTCCTTTTTTAATTCCTCCTCCCTCCCCACCACCACCACCACCACCACCGCCGCCTCTTGTGTAATGGAGCACAGGGGCCCTCTTGAGTTTTTGCCCCACCTAATTGCACACATTATCCAGCCCGGACTTGTTTGTACAGCGCAAGAGTCTTTTTTGCAAACAGCAGAAGCCTTGTTAATGGAATTACAATCCTGTTAGAGCATTTTCTTTTAATACAGCCACTGTGCTCGCGGTCTAAAGGTGACCCATTAATCAGATTTATGGAACGACTTCAAGGAGAGAATTAGCTTCCGAATAGTCTTAGCTGACTTTCTCCCCGGGCTCAGTTTTTAATGAATCCCGAAACCAGACCCAGCAAGAGATTTGTCGTTTTCCACCGGGCTCGGGTCAATTTTCATTTGTAGTCAGAAAGCACTTGCGTGGGGGGTGGGGGTGGGGGTGCAAGTGGGAGAACGTACTGGGGGATTCAGGAAGGGGTTTGTGCTGGACCTCGTCATCTCAGTGAGCAAAAGGCCTGAGTGTTTCTGCAGAGAGGCAGGCACTGGATTTGCCCATCACGGTTCGTTGAGCAGACAGTGACTCGGAACCCCCGGGGTGTGCGACCCTGCGGGGACTGTGGTGTGTGACCACCCTGGCACCCTGTGTTCTCTCAGTGAGAGCCTGCGGGCACGTTCGTGCCACAGAGTCATGACTCTATGCCAAGGGCAGACATCAGGGAAGACACAGAGTCCTGGGGGCCACATCAGTATCACTGCACACTGGCAGTGAGCTGGCCACACTGCGGGGTCCTCAGAGGGAAAGATCGGAGATGGAGATGAGCGGCTCCAAGCCCACATCGCACGTCTCCCTGCCCCGGCTCAGCAAGGCCGGGCGCTACACCAGCATCCACAGGACCCCAGACCACAGACGAGCAGCAGCACTCATGGCCTGGTTCCCCACCCAGCCGCCAGCCCCAGTCCCGTGCTGAGGGAGCCCCCTGGAGCCCCTGGGCTTCGGCTCCTCACAGAGCCACCACCGTGGGAAACCTGTGAGTGAGGGGAACTGAATCTCCGGTGAGGACTGGCACCACCCCACTGATGTCGTCTTGTAAACGGCGTGCATGTCACAACATGAAAGAGAACGTGGTGGCGCCGTGGACAGCAGTGCCGAGCCTGCGAAGGATTAAGAAGAAAGCCCGTTGGCCAGCCCAGTCTCAAGCCCGCGGGCTGTCCTCTGCTCCACTGAAGCCAGCGCTCTGGAACCAGCGTCTTGGGTGGAGCGAGAGAGGATGGGCTTGTCCCCACCTTGCTCTCTGGGATTTAACTGAGGCTGCTGGCGGGAGTAAGCGGGCAGGAGACTGTGGGGGTGGGTCGGCCTCAGAAATCTTTTCAGAGGGGGCTTGGAGCTGCCTCTTACCACCCCCTGCCCTCCCAGACCAGGGCCCAGTACCCCATTGCAAAGGCAGAACTTGGTGACGTATTTTATTTTATTTTATTTTATTTTATTTTATTTTATTTTTGGGTCACACCCGGCAATACACGGGGTTACTCCTGGCTCTCCACTCAGGAATTACCCCTGGTGGTGCTCCAGACTACATGGGATGCTGGGAATCGAACCCGGGTTGGTCACATACAAGCCAAATGCCGTACCCACTGTACTATCACTTCAGCCCTGGTGATGTCTTTAAAACTTTAAAAGGTGACTACATTTTAAAGAGACTATTCCAAAAGTTGATGTTTTAGGGGGTAGGAAAGGAAGCGTTCAGTTTGGAGTCTGTGTTTGGGGATCACATTCAGGGGTACTTTGGGGGCCATATGGAGTGTCAGGGATCAAACCAGGATCATCTGTGTGCAAGGCAAGCACCCTACCAGCCAGCTGCTCTCCCTCCCCCTCCCCCTCCCCCTCTCCCTGTTTCTCTTCCTTACAGCTTTTGTTGCTGTGCTTCGTGGCTCTATAGTTCTATGGTTCTGTGACTCTGTGACTCTGTGGCTCTGTAGTTCTGTGACTCTGTGGTTCTATAGTTCTATGGCTCTGTGGTTCTGTGGCTTTGTAGTTCTTTGGTTCTGTGACCAGTTCTGTGACTCTCTGGTTCTGTGGCCCTCTGACTCTGTAGTTCTATGACTGTGGTTCTGTAGCTCTGTGGTTCTGTGGCTCTGTCATTCTGTGGTTCTGTGGCTCTGTGGCTCCGTGGCTCTGTGGTTCTGTGGCTTTGTAGTTCTGTGGCTCTGTCATTCTATGGTTCTGTGGTTTTGTAGCACTGTGATTCTATGGCTGTTCATTTTTAAGAAGACGGCTTTCTCTCCTGAGTCCCACAGACCATATCTCTAGACCCTCACAACAGCGGAGCCCTCTGGTAGGGTGAGACTCACCAAGGAAGCATCCAGCCTGCAGACTCTCTCCACCCCACTGGAAGGATTTTTCTAAATTTTTTAAAGATGCTTTCTTTTGGAGACTGTGTTAGGTTCATCTCTCTAGGTACATAAATCTGTCCCACGAAGCTCAGCACAGGTCAGATTCCCCAGGATCGCACGTCTCCCAAGCGAGTACTGGGCCCTTGGGCCTGTTTCTCCCTGCCCTGGCCCTCCGGGGGCTGGGGTCCCCACACGGCAGGGGTATGTTAGGGGACAAGTGGGTACACAAACCCCCCAGAACCAGCATACCAGGCCCTGCATGGGGCAGTGCTCACGGCCACCTGCAGCTGAGCAGAGCCCTGAGGGCGTCCACACCCAGCACTAGGCATGCCGTACCCAGTTAGTCACCTCCTGCCAGCTGCTGTTTGGGTTCCAGGCAATGGCCCTGCTGCCTGAGACAGGGACAGGCCCCCAGGGCACTGTGGGGCAAGGCCACAGCTGGCCGGAGGCGGCCCCAGGTTCTCGGCAAGGAGAAAGGCTCATTCAGGGCAGCCTGAGAGCCCACAGGATGCCCTGGGAGGCAGACAAGGGGGTAGTAAGCACCCCCCCGACTCTAGCCCCCCCCTACACACCAGTCAGCGGCAGGCCATGGGGTGGAAGCACCCAGCTCAGAGGTGCCGAGAGAAAATGCTGGGAGCACCCACCAGGCTGCACCACCCTGCTGGCCACTGGGCACTGGGGTACGGCCAGGGGCCCTGGCCACAGGCAGGACACTCGGGCTGGCCGCCACATGCCACACTGTCAGGCCGCCACCTGTATCCAGCCCTACATTTGCTTCTTTTGGGCTCAATGACACGAACAGAGCAGTGCTCCCGTGGGTGCTAGGTGCTGGGTGCTTTCTCTCCCCACGACACCCTCTACTCGCTGCACTCTTGACCGTCTCTCATGGGGTGGCTGGTCTAATCCCGGCTTTGTGTCTTTACACTCTGCAAACAAGTGAGATCAGCCGCTGTTTGTCTCTCTCTGACTCATGCCTCTTGCCATCACTTCCTGCCGCTCTCAAGGAGGCAGGATTCCATGGCAGGATTCCATCTTTTCTCATCACCCGAGTACTGCTCCGCATTCCAGTGGCGTGGCCACAATTGTTTTATCCTGTGTGTGTTGTGTGTGTGTGTGTGTGTGTGTGTGTGTGTGTGTGGTCACACACGAGGGTGGGTGCTTCTTGAGACTCTGCTCGCAAGGGTCCCTCTTGAAACGTGGGGGTGTCCATCCCAAGAATCTATAATCTGAGAGGCCTGGAACCAGCCGGACTGGACCCAACGCACACCTTGAATAAGGGCAGGGACCCTGTCAGCCCTTGCGTGGCCTTCTGGGGCGATGGGGGGAGGGGGGTCCGCTACCTGGAGCTCCAGAGCCTGAATGTGACCCCCCTTCTCCCCCCCCATCTTTGCCGCACCCCAGAAAAGAGCAGGGCTACGTGCAGAAGCGCTGGGAGGATGTGCGTGTGGGCGACTTTGTGCGGCTACAATGTAACGAGATCGTCCCCGCCGACACTCTCCTGCTGTGCTCCTCGGACCCCAGCGGCCTCTGCCACCTGGAGACCTCCAACCTGGACGGGGAGACCAACCTCAAGCAGCGGCGAGCAGTGGAGGGCGTTGCCTGGCAGGTCAGGAGGGGAGGGGCACAAATGGGCCAGGACCACGGGATGGGAGGAGGGGGGCGGTCCTCGTCTTTTAGGCTGAGCTGAGTTCAGGGTTGCAGCAGCCCACTCCCTGCAGGGATGGGGGTGGGGAGGGATGACAGTGACCCACAGCAGAGGTTTGTTGGTTCTGGGATCCACCCGCCATCCTATGCGCCTTCCCCCCACCCACATACACCCTCACCGTCCCCCCTTCCAGAATCTTCTCTGGGGCTTCTCTGCACCCAGCATGATCAGTACCTATGCTGGCTGCTGTTTCGTGTCTGTAGGTCTGACCTTCTCGAGGGAACTGGACCCTCTCTGTGGTCAGGGAGAGGTCACCGGGGAACAGGGGTGGGGGGATCCCCAAAACATGGCCTCCTATGCCCACTGGGCTGATGACAGAGGGTTCTCCTGTTTGCTCACAGCCATGGCTGAGACCAAGCCCTTGTCTCGAGACTCAGCAAGTTCTGCTGCAGCGAGGTCCCAGGGGAAGCCCCCACATCCCCGCCCCGAGCCAGTATATCCCCCGCAAGCTCTGCTGACCGCCGAGACCTCTTTCCAGCCCAGCAGTGTCTAGTGTCCTATGGAAACGGGGTGCTGAGAGCCTTCTGTGCCGGGCACCTCTTCCTACTCAGCATCCCTGCCGGGGTCTAGGGCACCGTTTGTCAAATCTGTTCTCAGTATTCAAGCTGGGCCTGGCCAGTGTGTTTCTCTGACATATAGGCCTTTGGGGTCCTCAGAGGTGTTGGCCTGATCCTCCCCTGCCCAACTCCACGCACCCTCCCTGGGGCCACAGAGACTGCCAATAGCACGATGCTGCCTTCTAGCCGGCCCCGCAGGACAGCCTTAGAGCCGAGGCCAAATCCAGCAGTTTTCTCTTCGGTGGCCTTCTCACACCTGAAACTTCAGAGAAATATCTGAGACGGGCACTTGGGGATGTGACACTTCAGGATAAGCAAATGCCCTCCATGTGGGGGAAGAAAGCAGTTCCCTAGTTCACTGCATCAGAAATGGAGGTGGGGACTCTTCCCAGCTACCTCCCCAAGCCTTCGAAGCCCAGGTTCTGCTGAAGGTTCTGTCCGGTAATGTCCTGGGCCCAGATAATGTCGAGGAGGCAGCATGAGTCAGCACCACCAGCATTGCTCAAGGACTCCCAGGAAAGGTCCCAGCCCCCACACTTGATTGGACCCATCTGCAGGTTAGGTGCCAGAGCAATGGAGGGGGTGGTAGGGCATTTGTTTTGCATCTGATTCCCCAGCACCCCCGATGCCCCCCCCCCCCCGCAAATTTGCCAGGAGTAAGCCCTGAGCACCACAGGGTGTGACCCAGAAACCAAAAACAAATCAAATCTGCAGGTCAGAAAGTTCCCAGCTTGGGCTAGAGAGATAATGCAGGGAGTCGGGCACTCCCTTTGGCTGTGGCTGACCCCCGGGCACCTCCAGAAGTGATCCCCGGGCATTGGAAAGCCAGGGGGAATCCGGGGCCCCACGGGTAGGTAATAACAGTGCACCCATGACAATTGTGATCATGGTGCTTATCGGTTTATGGCCCCAGATAAAGATACTTAATTGGCTTTCTCTTGAACTCGCTTGCATTTCGCTCAGGGTGAGGGCCTCTGAGCCCGTGGGTGATGCTCTCGTGTGCCCAGAGAGAGAGACTGCCCCCCCCAGGGACCAGGTGCATGGCACAGGGTCACTTACCTCTCACCATTGGAGATGCTGCTCACCTCGGCCTGCCCAGAGTGGGTGGCCGTAGACCAGATGGTCCGTGAGCAGGTGTTCGCCTGACACTCAGATGGACATCTCCAACAGAAAGCTTATTTCTGGGTCGGCTGGAGCCAACACAGGTTCGATTTCCAGCATCCCATTTGGTCCCCTGAGTACCACCAGGAGTAATTCCTGAGTGCAGAGCCAGGAGTAACCCCTGTGCATCACCAGGTGTGACCCATAAAAGCAAAAAAAAAGAAAGAAAGTTAAGGAGAAAGCAAAAAAAGAAGGAAAGAAAGAAGGAAAGAAGGAAGGAAGGAAGGAAGGAAGGAAGGAAGGAAGGAAGGAAGGAAGGAAGGAAGGAAGGAAAATCTCAGTGGGATCCTTCCCTCTGCTTATGTTGTCTGCTTCTAAAACATCTCAGATTTGAGATCAAAAGAAGCCCAGGCGAAAGAGCAAGAGATGCAGAGAGCAGGAGACACAAGAAGCAGGGCTTCCTTTGGGATGGGAGAAAAAAATTAACTATAGGAGAAGCTGGTCTCTAGCTGCAATTTCCAGAATGCTTCACAATCACTGCCTTGCGATTGTGGAGTCTTTTTTTTTTAATCTCATACTTGTCCATCCCTGAGAAATAAGCTTGAATATAATTAAATAATACTACACAAGGTAATTTTCCCTAGTCTCTTGTAGAAGAGTTGGAATCTCTGAATTCAAGAGACAAATGAGTACTGCATTAAGCCTATGCTGCATATCCAACCTCATATTAGAATCAGCATTCACTTCCATTCCACTCAGAAGGAGCAGGAGTAATAGCTACATGCAGGGTGACTGCGTAGGTGGAACAAAGAGCTTTAAAGCATGGGCATTGGAAGAAAGACTACACAACAGCAGAGTCATTACCTCTGTTGGCTCTTACTCCTCTGCCAAAAACTGTAAAAGGCATTATGCCATAGAAGACTTGAACCTCTCTTTGTGATCCAAACCATTCAGTGAATGAATCCAAACCACCCAGGTTTTGAAGGGTATAGTCAAGTCATTAGATTTGACTAATAAACTCCACAAATCATGCACACCACTTACTGTAAGCCATGCTAGATCCACACAGCTAAATTACATGTCATTTAATCTCCCACAGAAGCAGGGGGCTTGAATAGGTAAAATTAGGCTCTGAAGCCATGACATAAAGGCTTGCCCAGTAATGTGTCATTAACATTTGGGGAAAAAATAGCCATGAAAGTCATTCAAGGCTGCCCAGTAGGTTGGAAACTGGCAGGTGTGAACACAAAGCAGAGTATGTGATTTTCACAACTTTTGCTAAAATAATTTCTACTTTGTAATGTTGTAACCAATGTGCATAAATAAAACGCCTACGCTGATAGCTTGATAACTTTTAAGCTCCAAAGAATATAGGCATAACTGCCTTGGTTTCAGAAGCATAACTCCAAGTGTGTTAAACAGAACTTTTCCTCAGCCAGATGCAAAGATGAATGAACACTTTGGGGCATAACAGGGCCCTTTTCCTTCTAAGATTTCACATTTTGGTGGGACACAGATACTATACAAGGAATAAGAGTAAGTATTCACTAAAATAATTTGTTCTTGGGGTTGGGGAGATAGTACATCAGGTAAAGCACTTGCCTTGCTTGCAGCTGACCTGGGTTCAATCCCCAGCACCCTATATAACCAGTGGGGATGATCCTTGAGCCCAGAGCCAACCATAAACCCTGAACACTTCCAGGTATGGCCCCAAAACAAACAAACAAAATAACTCATTGCTTCTATGGAAAGTGGGAGAAAAACCTTTTTCATTTTCCTTAGTGAGTCAGGGGTGGTGAAGTGAGGACATGATCTAAGGAATGACTGGGATTTTGACCAAAAAAAAAAAAAAATGAAAATGACAGCATTCCAGGAAGATGAAATAAAAAGTAACTATAACATGAAGTCCTGAACCCTGTACAAGGGAAAAGCTATTTAATTATATCAGCTCCTGCGTACTCTTAGAGAAAATAGGTCGAGTAAAATGAAAGCAAAAAAAAAAAAAAAGTAATACTGCTATTCTTTCCATATACTAAGGGTACAGGAAATAACCCCATGCATCTTTTAACAGTGAAATCATCAAAAGAAACTTAGTGATGTCTTTATTACTCCAGATCCAGATCCAGTAATAGCAATTTATTGACCCTCAGGCCCTTAACTCTCAGTTTCTAATCAATTCTGCACACTGAGGTTTCCTTAATCTTCCTAAAAAATACTATCTTCTAGTCAGAGAAAGTAATGGAGGGAAAGAACGTATACTCTTCTAAAGCAAACTAATGTCCACAAGATAGTGCCTATACTTCTCAACCTAGATTCCAAATCTATCTATCCTTGATCTCATTTCAGAGTCATTTCTTCTTAGTTTTCTGATACTTTCCATCATACCATGATAGCATCTTAGCACTAGAAAACTCTTTCTTTTTAAAAAGAAAGATTTTTTTAAAAGGAAGCTCTTAGAAATGACCATTAAATAAGACCAATACTGCTTCTACCATCAGATTTCTGGCTGATGTGCCACAGTGAGGCGGGGGAGGGAGGGAAAGAGAGACTTGATAGGAAAGAGTGTTTTGCAATAAAAATGTGTAATCTCGGTGAAAATTACATTTCAGATTTGGACTCTAAAGTGAAAGTAAAAGTTGAGTTTTAATAAGATTTCAACTACATAGCAGTTAGCCTTGTAAACCTCTTCTAGGACAATTTTAAGTCATCACTTATTAATTCACTCAGCAAATACTGAGTGCCCACAGTCTGCTAAGCACTGTTCTAAGTTCCTGGGTATCACATGGTAAAAATGACAGAATTTAGTAAAAACTAAAATGTAATATCAGAATGAAGTATTTATGCCAGAATATTTTCATTAACACTCTAATTAAACAGAACAGAGTCTGGGGACTTTCAGGTAATTCAATAGGACAATGAACAACAAACACCGTCAAATCTAACAACAGTTTTCTAGCGCTTCTGAAGTCAATGATGTCTATCAACATTGTAAAAATGTTTAATCGTGACCACTTGATCTATTTCCTTATTAATTGCTCATTTTTTCCTCTTAAAATAAACCATTTTCATTTTTCTGAGATATTTTCAGTTCTACCTTTAAAAGAAGAAACATGTTTACATTGCATAAGTATTTCAATGTTACAGAAACTGAGTGCCTTAGTTAAGATCTATTGACAGATAACAAAAGTCAATTTAAGCTAGTTTAAATGAATAGGAAGTTTTTTTAGGAGATAAAATTTATTACCAGGTAATTCATATTACCTAGGCAGCCGAGCTTTATACGGATCTGAAGCAAAGACCTGGAAAGCCATTAGGAATACAAACAATATTCCCTCTCCATTTTCTTAATTTTTCAGTACACCTGTTTGCTCTCTCTCCTCAGATCTCAAGGTGTCTGTATCCCCACTGCTTGAGATTTTACCATCTGGTACCAAGAAAAATAAATAAACAAAAACCCACAGTAAATTCCCTTTCTTCTGTCCCCTACAAGCCCTCCCTTTAAAAAAAAATACATTCTGGAGGCTGGAGAGATAGTACAATTAATAGGCTGCTTTTCTGGCATGCAGCACGCCAGAGTTCAATTCAATGCATCCCATATGATCCCTCCAGCCCTGCCAAGAGTGACCCCTAAACATAGTACCATAAGTAAGCCCTGAACACTGCTGGATGTGGCCCAAAAACAAACAAAAAAATGGAAAGATAAAGTATATAGGTGAATAAGTTAAGAAGAGGAAAACATTAAATCACTAGAAAAATATTTTTTAAATTCTTCAGTTATTCTAATTCTTCTAGGAAACTACCTAATTAAAAAAATGTTATCCTCAGATTGTTATAACTGAAGCAAATTTATTAAGACTGTGATTTTTAAATTCTTATACTTTGAGGTCCCTAGGGGTGGCTCAGTGACAGTAAGTGCAAGTCTTGCAACACACTCTTGTGTTTGGGGCTGCTGGCAAAACAACTAAGTGTGCCATCTCTAGACTATGCAACCAGGTGCATGGAACACCACAGCTACTGTGTGTGGCTCCCCAAAGCAACACAACTAAAGAAAAGAGAGGACCATGACCAGTAAGGTGACCCCTGGTAAGCATATGTACAAGCAACTTAACAAAAAGCACATGACCCCAGCAATCACTACAACCAAGTCTGTGTGTGACACATGGTTATACAGCAACAACATAGGAAGGAAAGGGAAAAAAATTTTGAATAGAAAGTACACTGACTAAAACTCAGAAAACAACATTTAGAGCAATGCATCTAGATGTGGAAATACTAGAAAAAAGATATATACAAAATTCCATGTATAAAACATTGCCCAAATCTAACCAATCCTAAATTGATCACATTTTGATAATACATCAAGAACCCAAGAAAAGTTAATTAATAATTCACCAGTCCAGCCTAAACATTTCCTACTTCCATACCTGTTTACATGGAATTACATCCATGTTAAACTAAGACAAGAAACATTAAAATCAGAAAATACATGTTCAAGAGTCT
>JAOXYA010249667.1:0-19570 GCA_028565675.1 Sorex palustris | reverse complement strand
GAAACAATGAATCTAATCAAAGTAGATAGAGTGTTAACTAGAATTCATCTGCCTCACGGGCATTGGGAGGGTTGGGAGGGGGGGTTATTGTGGTTCTTCGCGGTGAAAAATAAGTATTGGTAAAGGGAAATATGTTTGATATTTGCATAACTGAGACTTAAACCTGAAAGCTTTGTAACTTTTCTCACAGTGATTCAATAAATAAATAAATTTAAAAAAAAAGAATCACTTTTGGTGATGCTCAGTAGACCACCTGGAGTGCTGGAACTGGGACCCAGGTTGACACATAAGTGCCCTCCCCACAGGGCTATTTCTCTGGCTCTGTTTCTTTATATATATTTCATAGAAAAGATTATTTAAAAAGAAAATGGGCCACTAAGATAGGACAGCAGGTAAGGTGCTTGTTTAGCACATAGTGGTTTCTGGTTTGATCCCTGAGCACAGCTCCAAAGTAAGTCCTTAGCACTTCTGGGTGTAGCCCTCCAAATAGGACCAGCAACAAAAGCAAAAAGAACACAGACTTTCGAAATTTTGGATAGCTTAATATTTCCTCAAGATCATATTCAAGATACACAAATTGGGCAAGAGCACCAAGAAGTGATGTGTTCTTATGCAAGAAAGACCCGGTGGAGCCGGGGATGTGATTCTTATTGGAGAGCGAATGCTTTGCATCTGCAAGGTGCTGGGTTCTATCTGTGACACCTTGAGCATTGCAGTAACTGCTCAGTGTGGCTGTGATCCCAAGCACCGCTGGGAATTGGAATATCTGAGGAATACCAATCTTTGCTTTAAGAAGAAAAACGTTTATTGTAGAAATACTTGCCCTTTAAGTTGACATTTTATTATTGCTTTATACTTACTTTTGCTGTTTTTGTCTTGTAAGTCAAAAAACCTATGCAGATTCTGTTCGTCTATAGCGTAGTTTCTCTTCTTGGATTCATTTTCCATTGAATCATCTGTTTTCATGATCAAATGTTCATGAATTGCAGATCCTAGTTGAACTATTAGGTTTTCCACTTATTTTTCATTGGGCAATTTTTCTCTTGAAAGCTTTGTTTCCCCACTTGTAAAATGAAAGGGTATCTTGCCAAATATTCATAAAGGAGTTACCACACAGAGAAATCCAGGTATTGGACTTATTACTATGTTCCAATAGAGAGGTATATGGCCCTATTGTTAGATGGAGATTCCTAGGAACTCTTTTCTCTCAGACTGAAAATTCTAAGACTAAGTGTCCACCCCTGATTTGTTTTTTCCTGGTCTGCCCTGGAACTGTCATGGCAGTGCTAGGTGTATCATTTAGAATCATCACGATCATAACCATCCTGTTGTTGGTCGATTGCCTCAAGCAGGTCCCAGTAATGTCTCCTTCGTCCTAGCTCTGAGATTTTTTTAAAAAGTGCCATATTAAAAGCTCTTCTAGGGTTAGGAGAATGAGATCCATCATTGTTACTGGTATTTGGCATATTGGGTACACCATGGGGAGTTTTTTAGACTCTGTTGTGTGGGCAGGTCACATTCGGCAGCCTGCCAGTTTGTCCAAAGTAGGAATGAGATAATTCATGGCTGAGCGCTTCTGGGAGTTGGGTTTTATAGTCTCTGGGTCTTGGCCATTGATGGGATTACATGGCTCCAGGGGGCTAGTTGGTGGGTGTGACCCCTGCCTACTGGAATTTGGAGGATCTGGGTGGAGGATGCTCAGCCCTGATCTGAGCGGGCTTGGAGATCTCAGCCCCGGGACCCGCATGCTTTTGTTCCTCTGCCGGTACCTTCATGCGTGTGGAGAGTGGTCTCAGCATGGTGGTGGCTGGTTCTGGAGGTCTTCGGCTGCCACAATCATGCTGAGACCACTCTCCACATGCATAATCATAATAATAAGACCTAAAGTGAATTTCTGTCTCCCATGAGATTCTGGTCGGCAGGCGGCACTCAGCCCAGCTGTCTGTGCCCCCCAACAACTCTGGCAGGTTGTGAGGGGCAGGTCACGCGACGAGTGGGCGTTTAAACCACCCCTTATCATCTCTTGGGCGGGGGGGCACTTTCTGGCTTGATTCTTTTTCTTTAACTGGCTCCATTCCTCAGCAACTCGATTTTTAAAGGTCATCATATTAAACTGCAAAGCTGAACCAGGGGACAAGGCCGTTTTTCACGGGAGGAAAAGTCTCTTGAGGTGTTGCCGAGATGCTGATCTGGGGCTTCGAAGACAATTCCATTTCAACAGAGTGCTCCCTGGCAGGGCTGGGGGGCAGGGGGTGGGGGCGGGAAGCCCACTTCGCTTTCTCGAAACTCGGTTCCTTCAAAGAGGGCTTTTGTCTGGCCTGGGGGCTGTCGCTATTTGGGCCACCAGCTGTGCTCTGTGCTCCAGCCCCCGAGTGTCCGGGACTTTATTGTAATCACCTTGTTGAAATATTTGGAATTGTATCACAAGAGACTGGTTCCGGGTTGCCATAATTTATGACAAAGGCCCGAGTAAATCCCCAGACATGGATTTTCTATAAAATGCTTCCTCGTGAAACTTTGTTGTACCGCCAAATGAAAAGGAGATGAGGAAGGGGAGAGAGAGAATGAGACAGGATGAGGGGCAGCTAGGAGATGTCTATAAATCTCCAAGGATACAGTTTCCATCCATCACATTTACTGTAAAGACAGGAATTTTATTTGGATAGAAAAGAATGAATCATAGTCTTTTCAGAGCTAATGTGATGCTGCCCAGAGCCTTTCCCTCTCAGGACCACTGGCGGAGCCTGGAGGAGGAGGGGTCTCGGCACTAACCCCAGAATGCTTGGTACTAGGATGGGCATTGGGCTCCGACACCTTCCACTCGGGCAGCCTTTGGTCTGTGCAAGTTGAAGAATACATCAGAGCTAAGGCAGAAGGGTCCCCACACTACTGTTGATCTTGGAGCACTTTGGCAAGGAGGAGCATGTAGGGAGTTCCCAAGCACCTCCTGTTTGACTCTCCCCCAAACTTAACAATCCGACTGCCACTTATTGGGGCAGAGGCTTTAAAAATAACATCTGCACGCAGTGACCGAGTTTTTTTGTAGGCGATACGTGTTGTATCCTTAGAGTGAGCGAGAGGAAAGCATGGGATGGAGAGAAGCAGAAGCAATGGGAACCAGTTCATGGTCCCACGCCGAGCTGGTGGGTGCCAACACAGACGTCGTCTGTTTAGAAGACAGAGGAAAGGTCGGCCTGGCCCTTCCCTGTGGCTGCACAGCCTTCTGCCAAAGAATGCCTTGGGTGGGGCTGGAGCGATAGCACAGCGGGGAGGGCATTTGCCTTGTTCGCGGCCAACCTGGGTTCGATCCCCAGCATCCCATAGGGTCCCCCGAGCATCCCCAGGAGTCAGTCCTGAGTGCAGAGCCAGGGAGGAACCCCTGAACATCG
Organism: Sorex palustris; assembly: GCA_028565675.1. Taxonomy (NCBI): domain Eukaryota; kingdom Metazoa; phylum Chordata; class Mammalia; order Eulipotyphla; family Soricidae; genus Sorex; species Sorex palustris. The sequence continues at coordinate 16,181 of JAOXYA010249667.1, read as the reverse complement.
CCGGGTGTGACCCAAAAAGAAAAAAAAAGAATACCATGGGTGTGACTAGGATTTTTACCACTAGACCCCCAAAGCGAAAAAGACTGTGAGAAAGGGATTCATTCGGGTTTGGTTACAGGGAAAATGGTCCACGTGAGGATTACATAATTGAACACTGATCTGTCCATGAGTGGACCCACGCAGTCCAAACCTGTGTTACTCTGGGGGTCAACGGCCAATGCCTGGAGGTGAGTCATGAAGAGAAAAAGGAGGGGAAGGGCTGGGAGGGGTGGGGTAAGGGCACAGAAAGCGTCACCATCTAGAACTTTCTACCCCTGTGCTGCTGAGGGTGGAGGGTCTGACTGTGCAAACGCCTCCTGGTTGGAGGGTCCCAAGGCAGGGTGCCAGATGGTAGGATTCCCTGAACCCCACCCAACCTTCCCCACTGCACGGTGACATGCTAGGGGGAAGTGGTCTGTGTTGGGATATATTCTTTCTTTTTCTTTTTTTCTTTTTATTTTTTTGGGGGGGGCAGTGTCACACCCGGCGATGCACAGGGGTTACTCCTGGCTCTGCACTCAGGAATGACTCCTGGCAGTGCTTGGGCCATCATATATGGATGCCAGGGATCGAACCTAGGTCAGCCACATGCAAGGCAAACGCCCTACCCGCTCCAGGAAGCGGGCTGTGTTGGACAGGCTGGGAAAAACGATCCACTTTTCCACAACCAGGTGATTTAAAAAAATAGGGGTCATAAGGGCTGTCCCCAATGGTCTTGGGGGCCATCGGTACTGAGAACAGAACTTAGGGGCTCAACAACCTAAGCATGTTCTGTACAACTTGAGCTATTGCCCAATCCCCTGATGAAGATTTTCACAGAAAACTCACTCCCACAATAGTTTCCTTCTATACTGACTTTGGCATCTTATCGCCTCTGAAGAGCATTTTCTCTTGGTGTCCCCCCAAGGGAGCAGAAAGGGATGTAGATTATCGGGGGAAAGGTTCTATTTGTGAATCACTCACCCAGTTTTCATGGGGGAGCTCTTTCTGTGCCAGGAACGGGTCACAGCTCAGAGCAGAGTCGTGGGGAGGCAGAGCAGTGAGCATCTCGCTCATTCCCCTGAGTGGCCGCAGGCCTGTGGGGCTGTCGGGACCCCTAGGAGAGACCATCCATCACGGACCCTGTGGAACGGCACTTTCTACGCAAGGACCGCTTGGGGGATGTGGGCACACTTCCCGCCGCATTCCTTTCGACTCACTCGCAGCAAATACAAAGTGAAAATAGTTTTGTCGAGTTCCTTGGCAGGGGTGGGGGGCCCGCTCACAAGTGATTTTACTCAGTGCCACAGAAGGCCATCAATAAAGAACTTGGCATTGCTTGTTGGCTGCAAAAGCACAAATATTTGATGTGTTTGGGAAACAGACCCCGAAGCAATTGGCTTGCAAAAGACCCATTTTTGAAATCAGACCGTGGACAGTGGAGGCAGGACACAGGAGACGCCCGGGCTAGGGCTGAGCACTGGAGATGGCGAAGGCAGGGGGGTGGGGGCGGGGAGCGGGGATCGATTCCGCCACCTGCGCACCCGAGCACGCAGAGATGGGGGAAGCCCCCTCCAGGGTGGGTGCCATTGAGAACTCCTTTAATTGCACAAACCAAAGAAAAGCTGATGTGATGAAAAGAGTGGAGAGACAAGATTGCATGGGAATTCAAAAGCCCAGGTGTTCCTCTCAGGCCCTGCAGAATTTGGGGGCTCAGATGAGCTTATTCGTGCCCTCCGTTGTCCTCCTCTCAACCCTGCTTTCCTCCGGTGGTCTCTGCTCCTGGTCGGTGATGCCCCACCCCACCTAACTTAGGCTGACCCCCCCCACACACACACACACGCAAGCCCAGGGGGAAGCCACACCTGGCTCAGTCATGGAATTAGGACTGAGGGACTTTGCTCAACCTGGAACAGGTTTCAGTGACCAGAATGAGTCCTATGAACCCAGAAGGGGCCAATCCACAAGAACCAAAGGAAGAATGAACCCTGAAGGAAAACTGGGCCACAGTTCCTGTATGAAGGAGGAGGATGGACTTAGAGCTGCAAAGACATTCTCTCCTCATACACTTGATCTGGCTGTACACCCACCTGTCCATCCATCTCTCCACCCACTCACGACTACATGCATACCATTTGTTCATCTACTCATCCATCCATTCATCCATCCATCCGTCTTTCCATCTACACATCCATCCACCCACCCGTTCATCTGTCCATCCATTTATCCACTCATCATACACTTATCCATCCATCACCTGTCCTTCCACTAATTCCTCCATCCATCCCTCGTACGTCATATATTAATCTTCCATCCATCATCCATCTGTACCCATCGATCCACCCATCCATCTTTACCTATACATCCATTTAACACTCACCCACCCACTCATCTGCCCATCCACCCATCTATTCATTCAGCATATACCTATCCATCCGTTATCTGTACTTCCATCAATCCCTCCAACCATCTTCCATCCATCCCTCTGCCCATCATCTCTTCATTAATTCATCCATCCACCCACCCATCTATCCAACTATCCATTCTGTCAGCCATTGTCCATCTCTCCACTCATCCATCATCTATCCACTGACCATCCACCCATCAGTCCATCCATTACCCTCCATCCCTCCTTCCATCCTTCCATGCATCTATCCTGATTCCGTCCACCCACAGAGCTTCCTACTCAGATAACCACTCAGGGATCTCTCTCCACTTCATTATATAAAACAACACAAACTTCATCATTCCAACTCTTGGGAGCTCCACATCTCCTATTTTTTTCAATGGTAAAGGAATAAATAAATGAACTCCATCTTAATCTTTCTTCAGACATGGTGAAAAATGTAGATCCCAACCAGTGCTAGAGTGAGGGCCTGCATCCACCTCACAGCTACAAACGCCTCATCTTCGAGGGAGTGGGAGCGTTCCGACAGGGCAAATCGGTCTGAGTCACCGATCAAATGCTATGACATGATGCTAGGGGTACCGAGCCATCGTTTAACCATTCATCTTCATCCTAGAATCAAATTCATCTTTTTAAAAGAAAAGTTTGCCCTCATTTTAATGCTATATTGCAGCAAAAAATGTAAATAACAATTTTAATGTCAAAAGCTATGTGCATTCTGTTATTGTGCTAACTCTAATCCTGGAAGCTATTATCCAAACGATCAAAATGTGCCTAAAAATATGTCTTAATAAGGCTTTAGAGATTACCACGATCGAGGTGGAGAGACTCGGAATGTAGGCCAACTGAGACGTTATCCAGAAATGCATTAGCATAGGCCCAACAATATTCAAAGCTGTGGGGGTTGGGAGAGGCGGTCATACATGCCCTCAGCCTCATCTCCAAAGGAGTTTCTACCACATTCTCTCTCTCTCTGTCTCTCTCTCTCTCTGATACATTTAACCGACTTGTTATATTTGAGACTTGAGACATGTTTGATTTAGATTACAGCTGTATCATAAGGACAGTTTTTTCTCTGCCCGAGCCTTCCGAGATGCACGGTCAGCATGGAATTCAAGATTGCTGACTTCTCCCTTGTCCCAGAGAAAGAGAAAAGGTGACTGGGACAAAGTATTAATTCAGCACCTACTACCTGCCAGGGAGTGTTCTTGGGTACAGGAGCGAATGAATCAAACAGACAAAGAGCCTTTCCTAAACGGAGCTTAAAGGTCTCCCTCATGGGTTCTGCCACGGAACGATGATGATTTAGGCCTTGCTGCTCTGCTTGGTCCTCTGGGGAAATCTGCTTTCCTGTGTGTAATCTGAGAGGTGAGTGACCTCAGCCCCGAGCTAAAGAAAGGAGAAACTTAAGGAGCTCAGCTTGGGGAAGGAAAACTCACGCAGGGCAGAGAAGCTCTGTCCCAACCCTGGGAAAAACGTTTTGTTTAGGAGCAAAGGTAATCGATGTTTCTAGCCCCTAGAAAGAGAACTCAAGGAGAAGGTTCAGCCCCTTCGGAGGAGGTTGGGGGAAGAGAGGGGAAGGAGCTGGTTCTTATTGGAAATCTGCAGAGAGAGGCTGGAAAGGAATTTGATACAGATGCCTAGGGTCGGGGACAAGAATTGGTTTTATAAAAAACATTTCAGTAGGGCATTTGCCTTGCACGCGGCCGACGCGGGTTCGATTCCCAGCATCCCATATGCCCCCCCAAGCACCACCAGGAGTGATTCCTGAGTGCATGAGCCAGGAGTAACACCTGTGCATCGCCGGGTGTGACCCAAAAAGAAAAAAAAAACATTTCAAATGTGAACATGTACGCATAAAGATTACTCCCCCCACGTCATCTTGGCCGTGCACCTCTTGGACTCTGTGATTCCTCTCGTGGTTGGCCGCATGAGAGAAGAACGAAGAACGGGAGGGAGGGGCTAACGGCCTTGCCAGGAAGTGACACATCATTTGTGCTCACAGCCCAAGGCCTGAACCCGTCACGTGGCTCCCACTTCATGCCAAGGCAGGCAAGGAAATGAGGGGAGAACGGAGAGCTGGTGAGAGCCGAGAACCGTCCCGTAGGACTCTGGAAAAACGGGAGCGGACTGCATGATTCTGAATGTCAGCTTCAGAGAGTTATTTTTAGGATGAAAAGAGACAAAATGGACTAGCTCTCTTAATTGCGTGTCGTCCGGTGACTGGCACTTAAAAATCAAAGGGTTTCAGGACTAAACTGATAGGACAGCAGGGAAGGCACCTGCCTGGTATGTGGCTGACCTGAGTTTGACCCCTGGCATCACATATGGTCCCCAGAGAGTACCAGGAGTGACCCTTGAGGACAAAGCCAGGAGTAAGCCCCGAGCACCACCAGGTGTGGCCCAGAAAGCAAAGGATAAGACAAAAACACACAAGAAAGGCTTTTCAGGGCTGGAGCGATAGCACAGCAGGGAGGGCATTTGTCTTACATGCGGCTGACCCGGGTTCGATCCCCGGCATCCCATAGGGTCCCCCGAGCACCGCCAGGAGTCATTCCTGATCGCATGAGCCAGGAGGAACCCCTGAGCATCGCCGGGTGTGACCCAAAAAAGCAAAAAAAAAAAAAAGGTCTTTTTCTTTGTTCTTCCCAAGACTTCCAAGAGCAGCAGGTAACCCGTGGCTCTCTGGGGATCCTAGGAGGAGTCCTGTGCCAGGAGCTGACCCTATAAGGATACCCCCCGGATTCTTGAAACTCTACCCTCAGAGTCTCGTGGCTGCCAGATTACAGTGCTTTATGCTGGCGGGACCCGGGGGAACATCAGTGGGTGGAGATCCCAAGAGCAGATCCGGAGAGGCGGGGGGGGGGGGGTCACCCCAGTGGTCATTTAAGCTGGGACAACCTGAGCAAGAGGGAGGCAGTTGCAAGTCCCCCCACCTACCCCAGGGTCTGTTATTACATGCAGAGCCCTCTCCCCTCCTAGCCCACGGCAGGTCCAAGATGCAGGCTGGCCCTCTGAACGCAAAACAAATTCAATCCATCCCCTTGTACTTGCTTGTCTGACTCCGGATGGCATGCTGTTAGGGGCACGGTGGGGCCAGGGGAGGCGGGATTGACGTTCTGGTATTTCTGTTCTAACCACCCAAAGCCCCATAAGTTTCCTCCTTGGGACTTTCGGGTCGCCAGGCCACCAGCCTGGGGTCTGCAGAGAGCTGAGCCAGCCTGGGGGCTTGGGAATGGGGACTCTGGTCACCCTTCTGGGGTGGAAGGCATGGCTCTCAGCTGAGAGAGCCTCAAATGCTGCCCGTTGAGCTGCCCTTTGAAGGAGTCCCAGGTATAAGGACAGAGAAGGGTTTTTGTTTGTTTTGTGTTTTTGCTTTTGGGGGTCACACCCGGCAGTGCACAGGGGTTCTTCCTGGCTCATGCACTCAGGAATGACTCCTGGCGGTGCTCAGGGGACCCTATGGGATGCCGGGGATCGAACCCGGGTCGGCCGCGTGCGAGACAAACACCTACCCGCTGTACCATCGCCCAGAGAAGGACAGAGAAGGTAACCAAGCACCGAGCACACAGCCGTCCTGGCCTCCGGTCACAGGCAAAGTGTTGCTTCCTGCATTGAGGCTCCTGAGATGCAGGAAGAGAGGGCCGGGAGGGGTGGGGGGGTTCCAGGACCCTCAGCTGTGCTTCTGCTGGGATTATTCCCCCCATGGGTACACAGTGCCCCTCCCGGCCTTTCCGGGGGCTGGAGTTGGGTTTCTTAGGCTTGCTGTCATCCTGGGCTGGACTGAGGTTCACGTGACGTCATGTGGCCCTCCCGCCTGCATGCTCCTGGGACGCCAACACGCCAGACTTCTCATGAGACCCAACATCACACTTCCTCCTCCCACCGGGGTCGGATTAGACTCGACCTCTGCTTCCTGCCCTAGCCCCACACCCATAACACACACACACAGAGACACGTTTGCACAGATTCACACGTTTGCACAGATTCACATCACGGGGCTGGGCTCCCGGGAGGACTATCCACCTGCCCTGCAGGCCGGAGGAGGGAGACAGTCACCTGGTCTCAGGGCTCTGCACCTTCCTGGGGGCTGGGGAGATGGGACCACCCCTGGGTGCCCCGGTTGCTTCATCCATTTGCACACAAGCACCCCTAGACATACGTGCCCAGATTCATGCACACCCATGAGCACCTAAGCATGTACACAAGTGTAGAAACACACACGTGCACATGACACAGCGTCACACCTGCAAGCATGCAAACAGAGGTGCACAGAAGCACACTGAGAGGGTCACACTCAAATACACACACAGACACAAATACAGACCGACACGCATATCTGCAGACTCACAAGCCATGTCGATGCAAATGCAGACACAGACACTCAGGGACCCACGGAGAGCCACTGGCACAGACTCACCCAGTCCATGTACATGGACACACACACACACACACACACACACACACAGAGGTGGCACTTACATGTCTGCACACACAGTGATGCTCACTGCACTCACACCCCCGATCTCCTGCCAGGCCTCAGCTCCAATATCCTCTCTGGACGCTGTCTCCGGCTCTGTTCCGTGTTTCATCCATCCCACACCTCCAGGTCATGCTGGCTCCTGTGCTGTCCGGGTTGGCTGTGTGCTCGAACCCTGTGCCTAGCAGTGGCCGTCTCTCTGCAGCCTGGGGACCTGGGCCATCGTGCTCACCAGCGCCCCCCTCCCACCTGCTGCTGCCCCACACCATGGGGGGCCACAAGGACCAGGCCCAGGACATGTGGAGCGGTCAGGTTGTTTGGTGACTGAGCACGGGCAGCGTGGCCCCCTGGGCAGCCGGGACAGACAGGACCTGCTCATTGGCATGCGCCGTGCGGGGCCAGCTGTCAGCCGAGCTGCTCTCTCAATCAGCCAGGAAGCCGGGCTTCCCAAGGGCCTCCAGAGCCCACCCAGGGGGCCCGACCAGGCCCGGAAGCCTGTGCTCCTCTACCTCAGTGCTCAGGAGTACGACCCGTGGGTGGAAACTGCAGTGAGACATCACGGGGCTGGGCTCCCAGGAGGACCGTCCACCTGCCCTGCAGGCCGGAATCCGCCTTCTGTCCTGGCACCACACGGCTCCCAGAAGTGACACTATGACAAACTGAAGGAGGCAAATGGAAACCAGAACTTGGCCCCTGCTCCCCGCGCTGGAGGACGGAGGGAGACAGTCACCTGGTCTCAGGGCTCTGTACCTTCCTGGGGGCTGGGGAGATGGGACCACCCCTGGGTGTCCCGGTTGCTTCATCCATAAGGGGGACCCTCGTGGGAGCCTGCGTGGCATGCATGCTCAATGCGTGCACAGACACACGTGCTTGAAACACCCGTCTGGGGGGCTGGAGTGATAGCACCACGGGGAGGGCGTTTGCCTTGTACGCAGCCGACCCGGGTTCGATTCCCAGCATCCCATGTGGTCCCCTGAGCACCACCAGGAGTCATTCCTGAGTGCAGAGCCAGGAGGAACCCCTGTGCATCGCCGGGTATGACCCAAAAAGCAAATAAATCAATAAATAAACATGCATCTGGGAGACACAGACATGACGCCACCTCTCAGCAGGGTGGCAGCCTGAGCTGGGGGAGGCCACGGAGCTGGAGGGTTTGGGTGTCCCCGTCCCCAGCCTGGCCCGAGGGATCCCCTGATAACGACACAAGGAAGTCCTATGCACACCACTTAAAAGTCACGAATGACAGAAGAGAAGGATGGGAAGGAGGGGTCTGGTGGACCTGGTTCCTCTCTAGGAGCTGCCAGGACACGGGACCCCCGCCAGACCCGCCTCCTCTCTGCCTGCTTTCAGAGATGCACCGAGGTTCAGCATCCGGTCTCTGTCTCCTGCCACTTGTCACAACTCACAAGTCAGCTGTCTTTGTGGCCACGCCACAGCCATGCAGGCCCCTCTGTGCAGAGAACCACGCCGATGGTTCTATGTGTCGTGTGTATGTGTGCATAGAACACACGTGCGACTTGGCTCACGCATCCACAGAATCACGCCGAAGGCCAGAGGAGAGGACGTTCCTACAGACCCGACCATAAAGCATCCAGTTTGCAACTGGGAAAGCCCATTTGGATAAACCACCGCCGGAGAAGTACCCTCTCCCACCCACGTGTCGGGGGCTGGCCAGAGTTCAAATGAGCTCACTCCACCCCCTCTAGCCCCCAACTCTCCTCCGCTACCTAGTCCCGGGACGCTCCCAAATACCCGCACATTGCAAGGCTCCAGGGGAGATGTGGAGAAACATGCAGAGAATTCTCAGAAGAGTGAAATCCGAGTAGAGAGAAAACAGTTGCACTATTTGCAATCCATATAGTCAATTCATAGTAATGAGCATCATGCACTGGTCAGAAATCCTTGGGACCTAGGAGACGGCAAGAAAGAAAATACATTCCTCGTTCCAGGCTGGAGAGACGCCTTCACAGGCTCCAGGGGACACCCTGCAGGCAGGAGGCCCAGGGTTAATTCCTGGCACCGGGTGGTCTGAGCTGGGAGTAGCCACTGGGCACTGCCAGGAATGGCCCATACAAACAAACACTGTCTTACTGCAGCACTGTCCTCCCGGTGTTCATCCATTTGCTCGAGCGGGCACCAGTAACTGTTTTTGGCATATCGAATATGCCACGGGGAGCTTGCCGGCCTCTGCCGAGCAGGATACAACAAGCAAACAAAAATGCCATCCATTCTTGCTCTCATGCCGATTATTGAGTAGTGGGGGTGAGGCTAGCAGGTGGGAGACCCTGGATTCCATCCCCCGAATCACCCCAGCACTGCTCCTGGCCCTGTAAAGCCGAGCTATAGACTCCTGACCCAGTGCTCAGTCTACCTGCATGAGCTGTTTATGGCTTTGCCCACGATGAAAACCCACATCTCACTCACAGAAGCACCAGCAGAACCAGCGCCCCAGGGAGCCTGCAGGCCGGCCATCCTCTCCCCTCCTCACCCCTCCTCACCCCTCCTCACCCCTCTGTGGGCTCGCTGGGTCTGCTCAGGGAGTGCTGGAGACCAGCTGGGTGTGGACGGGGGTGGGAAGGAAGTGGGGTGTTTTCCAGGGAAGTGAGCGATAGCACAGCGGTAGGGCATTTGCCTTATAAGGAGCCAACATGACCAACCTGAGTTCGATTCCTCTGCCCCTCTCGGAGAGCCCGGCAGGCTACCGAGAGTATCTCACCCACACGGCAGAGCCTGGCGAACTACCCGTGACGTATTCAATATGCCAAACACAGTAACAACAAGTCTCACGACGGAGACGTTACTGGGCCCACTCGAGCAAATCGATGAACAAAGGGAGGACCGTGTCCGTGTCTGAGCACTCATACTCAGAGTCTGATTTAAGGGCACAAATGGCAACTTGACGAGTTTGAGAAGTGAGGGTGGTGCAGACACTGGTGTGTGTGTGTGTGTGTGTGTGTGTGTGTGTGTGTAATCTGCAAGAGGCTGGCCCCCTGCTCCCTGGCTATGGGACCTTTGGGACATCTGTCACCCACCTGAGTCTCCTGCTTGTCATCCCGGGGGACACTCATGCGACACCCTCATGGTGCTTGTTTTGCAGGATGAAGCAGGTTCCAAGCAGCTCTGGGCTTCATGCCTGCCGCCAAGGAATCCTGCTTTCCCTGCCGGGCTCCCCGTGAGAGGGGCTGGGAGAGCGCCTTCGTCCTGTGCTCTTCGCTGCCCCCTCTAGGGGATGGGGAGAATACGTCAGCGCTCCTTGCTCTGTGATTCCCCTTAGCCCGGAGGGGTTGAGGATACCCCCCTAGTCCAGAGTCATGAAATGTGGGTCGGACCATTCTGCCATACCCCCAAGCCTCCGTCAGAGCAAATATGCTGTGATGACAGCTGATATACTCATTTGTGTCAGCTAAGTCCCCAGAAATGTCCCAATTAACCATTTTTCAGTTTGACCCTCCCCCCTGCCCCCCCGTTTTGTTGAGGTCTTGGTTTGACACAAGAGTCCCTAAGCCTCAAGAGTGACTGATCTGAATTGAAAAAGTCGGGCTGGGTTTGACCTCGCCCTTCCTTGCCATGCACAAAGGAGCCTGGGATCCTGGTAGTGGGAGGGTAAGTCCTCTGAAAGAGGTTTAAATACGGGCCCCGTTGATGATCGCTTCTGTGGCTCTGGCTATTTAAGTCCGAGTTTCATTATCTGCCCAATGGGAGGAATAATGATACCTTCCTTCTAAGAAATTTCAAGGATCAAAAGAAATAATGACAGCAAAGTGCAGGGCCTGGCACGCGCTGAATCCAGATAAATGTCTTATTATTTCCTTAGGTGAGCTGCTCCCTTAGTGACCCCACTGTCTCTATTAAAGTAATGACCTTTAACAGAAAGCTAGCAAATATTGGTTGGGGGGGTAGTCCCAGAGGGATGGAAAGATCCTTCCTCACTTCTTGAAGGACCGAGCGAGGAAAGCATCAGAATCATGATAATATCAGTAAAATCAGTTACTGAGTCAGCTGCATGGTCTGTGGGACTTCCGGTAGTGGCACTGCTGGAAATTTCCGTCCTGAATCAACCACTCTGACCTCCAGTTCATCAGCGGAGGCCCTGGGGTAGATTTTTGACTCTCTCTGTGCCCGCTCTTTCCTCTGAGAAATGGGGGTGAGCATAGCGAGGGTTCAGGAGTGCCACGAGAACTAAGGAAGCAAATTCATCTGAGCTGACACATGGTAGTTGATTGACAAAGACCAACTAGTGTTATTGATTTCCCACTGGTGCATCAGAAAGCAATGGAGATTAAGGAGGAAATTCAGAGGTGCGGCTCTGCAGAGAGTTCTCGGGGGCCCCAAGGTCCAAATGAGCCAAGCTCTTTCACCCACTGCAGGTACCTCGATGCCCAGCGAGGCAGAAAATCTAGGATCCCTGCCTCCAGTGCCGGTTATTGGCGAAGGCCAGGACAAAGCGCTGACATGTCGAACCAGACAGTCTTTGTTTTCGGAAACTCTACTTGTTAGCTACTGAGAATTTTCTACTTGAAGAGGCTCTCGGAAGCAGAAGATTCTGCTTTCTGTTTCCAAGAAACGCCTTGTCCTGCCCAATCCTTGGGAAGCTCAACCTGGCAACGTCCTCTGTGTGGTCATTTCACGGAATGCTGCAGCGGGGGAGGCAGTTTCTCTGAGGACACTGGGCCCACGACCCACAAAGCTGACTCTCATCACCACTGACTTTCCTAGAAGGACTTTCCTGGAATATGTCTCAGAGCCGGGGCCCACTGGGTGTAGGGGCTGGAAGGCGACACCCTAAGATCCAAGTCCTTTCTGTCCCCGAACCTGCAGTTCCTCTTCTCTGCGCCCCCTTCCTTCCCGCCCCCACCTCAAGCACACCCCCCGAACACAGCCATCCCATTTCCCTCTTCATTTGCTCTGGGCGGTCTCAGTTCACAGGTCTTGGCCCCCAAGTCCCAATCCCCCGGGGTTGGGGGAAGAGGCGTGATGCCCTGAGCTCCGCGTTTAGGCACGGGGTGCTGAGGGGGCCATCTTTCTCCTCTCACTGCACACTGCAGAGCTGAGGGGCCTGGGCAGGGAGCTCCACCCCAAGGCGGTCCAGAGTCCTGTACTGTGTCCCCTCGCCCGCGGCCCTCAACCACCCCCGACCTCCCCAGTGGCAGGACCATGGTGTGTTTCTAACGGCTCTTCCTGCTCTGACAACCCCTTCCCCAAACCAATATCTTCTCAGCCCACCCTGTGAGCACCCTCTCAGATTGTGGCCCCTCTGGGGGCACACGACTGCCCACAGCAGAAGCTCAAGTCCCTGCAGTGATCACCCAAGCTCCATGTCCCTGAGACTCCCCTCCTGTCAATCAATCACCCAGTTCCCCCCCCCCCTCCACCCCAGGCCCCATATCCCTGAGACTCCCCTCCTGTCAATCACCCAGTTCCCGCCCCCTCCACCCCAGGCCCTTGGCCTAAGTCAGGGCTCTAGCTGTTCTTGCTGGTAGCTGACTGCCTCTCCCCACCACCTGTTCCCCCAATCCCTCGTCCACTTTGAGTCTTTGAGTCTGGCTGGGAAACAGGAGGGAGGTTGGGGGTCTTCTCTTCCAGGAAGAAACCTGAAAGACTGGTGCCGGTTCCCAGTATTCTCATGTTCCCACCTTTGACGGGAGAAGCTACTACTCCAAACTCAGGGACCCCAACACTGAGGTCACCTCCCTGCAGAGACACTGCTGACCTACTACGGACATGGAACACCAGCAGGACACGAGGCTCTGTTGTTCCAAGGTGGGGGCCTTTTTTCTCTCAGTGCATCCCGGTTGATCCTGACTGATACACCAGGGCCATCTCTCGAGTTCACATTTGGGACAAGTGTGATAGAGCAGAGTGTGGAGAATGACAGCCCAGGCAGGACCAGGCAGCGTGACCAGGAGGACCAGGTGTGTGTCTGGAGGACCAGGAGGGGGACAGAGAGGTCTGGGTGAGTGATGGGTAGAGGAGGTCACCTTTTCCTGTTTGCAAGTCAGTGTGACACTCATCACCCTTTCATATGTGGCAGGTATGTCTAGCGATGTCATTTATGGACATCAGCTTTCACTGGGGGAAAAAAATCCCAGAGGGAGAAATTAGAGAATAGAAATGGATCGAGAAAATATGAGGCTCTCCGTCCTCCTGAGCTCTGTTCCTCCTGGGAGGTAATCACAGACAGAGCCTGGCAGACTCTTTCCTCTGCATTTCCTTGTGTCGGTACTTTTTACAAGCATAAATAAATGGAATCAGGCCATATTTATGTATACATATATGTATGTATATATACCTAGTGCTGCAATTTGCTTTCTCATCTTAGCCTTTCTTGGAGACCTTTCCGTGGTCCTCTGTGGAAGTCTAGCTCATTTCTATAATGGCCTCATATTTTTCCGCGATATGGATGGAGCACCATTTATTGAACTTTTCTGCGATTAATGGACACTTATACCCATTTCAATTTTTGCCTCCCCCCGTGATTCATGGGCTCCAGTTACTCCACTAATGTCAAGCCTTACGACGCGGTGGTATAAACAGCCACGTTGCTCTTGCCCTGAATGTGTGAGCGTCCTATCAGTAGCATGGAGCCAGGTGCAGGTGAGCTGCCTGCGGGGACCTGGGGTTTCATTCGAGAGTCGGAAGCTGTTGGCACGCAAGGAATCTCCTGGACACACCAGACTCCCAGAAAAGCGGCCTCTCCACTGCTGCGCCCTCCTCTCTTCTCCCCTGCCAGGTCTGGATCTACAGCTCGCTGTTCAAAGTGCTTCCAGTTCATTCCGCCGAGACTTGTAGACCCAGTGGTCCGAGGGGACCTCAGTGAGTGGGACGCCTGCTGGGGACCACTTTCCTGGAGGTCTTTCTCCTCCGGCCCTTATTGGGGTGGGCTCGCTCTCTGCACTGGTCAAGCCTGGGGTCTGTGTATCTGGGGTCTGTGTATCTGGGGTCTGTGTATCTGGGGTCTGTGTATCTGGGGTCTGTGTATCTGGGGCTCCTTTTCCTCTCTCCTCTCCCCCGTGGCACAGAATTCCCATCCTAGTGGCTGTCGAGCCTCTTCTTCGTGCTTCTTTGTCACAGTGCTGGGGCGAGGGATGGGGGAGGGTTTCCAGGCGCCTCACTCACATGCCTGCCACGTGGATGCCAAGTCATGACTGCTTCCGGGCTGAGATTCTGAACGCCGGCAAGTGTTCGTGATGAGAGTTGACTTTGAACACGGGATTTCTGGAGCAGCTGGTGGCATTTTGGAGTTGGACAAAGCATAAGGGATTTGGCTGTTCCCACTGCCGAGAACAGCGCAGGGCAGGTGGCCGTGGGTGCGGGGCTGCGTCTCCTCTCTCTGCACTTGCCAGGTCCACTCCGAGACTTGTTCTGTTTGGAAATTTTCGCTGAATTTTGATGGGTCCACAAACTTGGGGTGCTTGATATCACACCTGCCTATGTATACGAGCCTCACACACGCTCCATCCGAGTCTGGGGACCATAGCAGGCTCAGGGCCTCACCCTGTTTTCTTTTTGTTTGTTTAGGGGCCACCCTTAGTGATGCTCAGAGGTTACCCTGGGCTCTGCACTCAGGAATCACTCTTGGTGGTTCTTGGGGGATGGTATGGGATGCCGGGGGGTGAATCCAGATTGGCCACGTGCAAGGCAAGCCCCCTCCTCACTGTGCTATCTCTTGGACATTTTTTAGGCATCTTGAGGAGAAACACCAGGTGATCCCGTGGCCCAGGATGTCAAACCCTGAGGAGCTCATCCCCTGGGCTAGCCAGGTCCTCAGGATGGTCACTAACCCCCAAGGGAAGCGTTTCTCGCACCTGCTGCTAAGCAGACAGTCATGAAGGCCAAGAGCAGGAGGAGGGCACAGGCACCCTTGGCACTGATGTCAAGAAGTCGGAATGCCAAGAAGGTGACGGGGAGCTCGGTGTGCCACGGGCCAGCCTGGGGTGAAGCCAGTGAGCAGGGTGTTAATGAGACAGCAACCACGTGACTCAAGCCAACAGCTCAGAGCAGCTCCAGGGCCTGAGCGAGGAAGGGCAGGGGCCAGCCTGGGGGACGGGAGCTTTGCTGGGTGCAGACAGGACCGCAGGCCAGGACAAGGGGCAGGGAGCGGGGCATGACCTTCCCCCTGGGATATAGGCCTTGTCTGAACCCACTGGGTGCGTTCCTACCGATGAGGAGGAAGAAGGACCCCCCCCCCAACACACACACCATCACACTCCCCCATACCGCCCCAAGCCTTCTAAACACCAGGCAAGAACGGTGGGGCGGGGGGGGGGGAGCGGGGGACCCTCCTCTAATCAGCACCACGGTTCCCCCCGGGACCCCCACAGCTCCCCACCCCCATGCTCAGCCGCTGCAGGGCTCCAGCTGTGACCCCACACTGGAAAGCACCCAGTTCTGAGCCGCCGTTGAGTCACCCGCTGCTGAATCCAAGCATTGTTCCCCTCCACCTGGCTGGCCAGTGTGGGCACACCGCCCCCAGGCCAGCCCTTAGGCCGCCTCCCGTCGCTGCCTGGGAACGTCTCGGGTATTTGGGTGCGGGTGGGCCTGGAACCCAGTGCTTCTGGGAAACATCTGGACGCACCCCCACCTCGGGGCACAATGGACACCCTCTCCCGGCACATCTGGACACCCCCCCACATCTGGACACATCCCTGGGCACATCTGGACCCCCCGCCGGGCACATCTGGACGCAATCCCAGAACGGCAGTACTGGAAACGGGGCTGCGGGGAGCCCCCATCCCCCCGCACAAGTTTCCTCGTTGGCGTTTCTGAAGCACCCAGCGGGCGCCAGGCAGAGAGGGGGGTTCTGGGAGGTGCAGGTCTGCCTGCACTTGTCCATACCTGCTCGGCTCGGCACCAGGACTGGGGGCGGGGAGCCGGGCCCCTTGGCCACAGTCTGATTTCATCCACCCCACCCCACTGCGCCCGCCTTCCTGCCTGCCTGGGCGGGGGGCCAAGGAATCTCAGGGACGGATTCCCCCAGCACACCCGGCTCAGGCGCTTAGGGCTGGGGCTGGGACCCAGACAGCCTGGTGGGAGCACAAAGCAGAGATGGGGCTTGTCCCGGGCACGGGCCTCTGTCCCCGGTGGCGCCCGGGGAACAGCCCCAGCAATTCGTCCTGCTGAGGAAGGGGTGGAACGTCAAGTTTCGGCCGCTAGGCAGAGAAGCCCCACGGATCTCTCTCTGTCTCTCTCTGTCTCTCTGTCTCTCTCTGTCTCTCTCTGTCTCTCTCTGTCTCTCTCTCTCTCTCTCTCTCTCTCTCTCTCTCTCTCTCTCTCTCT
>JAOXYA010249374.1:0-19576 GCA_028565675.1 Sorex palustris | reverse complement strand
CCTTCCTTCCTTCCTTCCTTCCTTCCTTCCTTCCTTCCTCCCTCCCTCCCTCCCTCCCTCCCTCCCTCTCTCCCTCCTTCTTCTTTCCCTTGCCCCTCCTTCTCTCCTTATTTCTGAGCCACACCCAACAGTTACTCTAATCTCAGTGCCCAGGCTGGTGCTGGGGATTCATCTTGGGTCTCACCCTCGCTCTGTCCTTGGAGCTGCCTCACTGGTGGGCACCTGGTGCTCATAGCTCCACCAGACACTGTGAAAAGGGGCACACTTTGAGCCCCAGACCAGGAATGTTTCTCTTTGAGATTTGAGCTAAAGTCTTCATGATTACACATGACCATCCAAAATCAGAACCTCCAGTTCCCAAGATCACAGGCTGATCACAACTGCCATTTCAGAGTGGGGAGATTCTGTTCAACCAAAAACTCCTGAGCCAGAAAGCTGGGCCTGGGACTGCCGGAGGCGCCGCCCTGAGCCCAGGGTTGCTGCAGCAGGACCCAGACTGGAGAAATCTGAGGGGCTTCCTGGGTGGGAGACAGGCTCATCCCCTCCTTCTCCAGCAGATGTTTCCTTGCTCTCAAATGCAGTGCTGAGAGGAGCTTCTCCTGGGTCCAGATGGGGTGCATCCAAGGAGTGGGCATTTCTGGGGCCTCTCTCTGTCTCTGTTTCTCTTCCTCTAGCTCTCCTTCCCTCTCTGCCCCTCTCTTCCTTTCCATCCCTCCCTCTCTCTGTTTCCTTCCTCTCTCCCCCCTTCCCAGTCTCTACTCTCTCCCTTCTCTCTCTCCTCTCTCCTTCCCTATTAGACATTGGGCCAGTAACAGCTGGCTATCAGAGGGGACAATGTGATGCCAGTGATCCAGCCCAGGGCCTTGAACATGAAAAGCAAATATCCACTCCTGGCCATTCTCTGTCCCTGTCTCTGGCTGTCTCTCTGTTTCTCCCCCCACCCCAATATGTTGCCACAGGTCTCCCCATCCAGATCAACCAAGGCAAGGGAGAAAAATCAAAGCCTGAGAGTTGTCCTTCAGATATGGGAAAGATATTTTTTTCACACTTGTTATTTACACACACACACACACACACACACACACACACAAACCAATCTTCTTCCCAGGACACATCCTGGGAAAGGGCCTTTCTGGGTGGTGTCCAGCTAAGTGGGATGATCCTGGACCCCGACAAGGGGCAAACACTCTCATGAGGGTGATAGCTGGCCACGGGGCACAGAAGCAGACTCAACAACACGTTGCCTGGTGTAAAAATAACTACATTTTCTTCCCCACTGATTGAATTGTAAAAACATCACAACACACTTCTCATTATACCGATCATTTCCATAAACATTCTGCTATGGGACTGTTTTTATTATCAGAAACCTGGAAGCATTTCCACATTTGCCCAAGTAATAAAGACCAGAGCAAGGCCTCTGAAACTTGGCCTGGAGCGTTTGACTGAGTCTGAGCTCAGCTGAGTCCCACTGACTGCGGGGCTGGTGCAGATCTGACTTGAGTGGCCCAGTCTCTTAGCACCTGTGCTGGGGGAAAATTGGCATCATTTTCTGCTCTGCCTTTCTCTTCAAAAGGGAAAGGAGGTCTGGGCATGGAGCTCAGTGGTTGAACGCTTTCCTTGTCTATGTGAGGCCCTCCCTTTCATTTCCAGCACCCTCTACCCAAGAAGGGTCAGGGTTTAAATGAGCTGATCGTATACAAAGCCCTCACCTGTTGTGTCCTAATATCCGATTGCTATTTTTACTTAGGTTCCTTTGACTATGTGAACGATGGGCCACAGGAGAATGACTTCCTTTGACCTCCAGTTTGCTTTCAGCACACCCAAACCGGGCGAGGAGAGGCCAGCCGGTTCCAGAAGCATTGGAACGGGCTCAAAGCGCTCAGATGCGCAAGCGAGACAGCCCGCGCTCCAGGTGGAACTTATTAAGGGATTTTATTCCCTCCAGCTGGGACTCGGTTTGGGGTGGCCCGATGCAGGGATGCTATCTCCCTCGAAGATAATCCTGGGTAGGGACCTTTCGTCTGAGCAGAAGTGGGGGGAAACAAGGGAAATGCCAGAGCAGGGTCCCCCCAGCTGGAGCTGGCAAGATGGAGCGTAGCGGGGCAAGATGCCGTTCCAGGGTGCAGCCTCCTGCCCACCGCTTCCTGACCACTCCTGCCCCGCCAGAAGTGTGGGCGGAGACCGGGCACCTTTCGGGCTCTGAGTGTGTTTATGTCCCGATGGACCCATTTTTATCATTTTATCTGACAGTAGCTGCGTAACCCCCTGTGAGCTGCACACGTATGACCAGGAGAGCTGGTAACAGTCAGAAACAGTCTCCACCTCTCGCGGCGCGGCGATCCGAGCTGTCAGGCGGGAGGGACTTTCCTTGCAAGTGTTCCCTGCAGCAAAGACACGAACTTCGGGGTTTTCTCGAGGCCGCGCTGGGAGTAGGTGGGCGCGGCGGGATCCCCAACCGCGCACCCCGTCCCCGCGCGCCGCCCTCTGCGCCCTGGGGTCGACTCGCTCTTGGGGTGCTGCTGCCAGGTGCTTCTCAGGCGGGTCCCGGGAAGGCGCCGACAGATCGCTGGGACCCTCGCCGCGCCCCGCGGGTTCCCCGCGTTCTCCCCGCCCCACCGAGCCCCGCCTCCTCCGGCCGCAAACTCCTTGTCGGTCCCCGCCCGGCCGGGGCTGTGCGGCGCGCGCGGAGCGAGTCTCGGGGCCCCCGCGGGGACCCCCGGCGCCGCCCAGGCCTCGGACCCGCGCCCGCCATGGCCGCCAAGCTACTGCTCCTGCTCGGCCTCTTCTCGGGCTTGCACGCGCGGTGAGTGGCGCGGGGCGCACGGGGGGCGGGGGGCGCTGCCCGCGGGGCGGGGATGGCGTGGGGGGGGCTCCGCCTGCCCGCCAGGGGGGCTCCCCAGCTTGAGCCTTCGAAACCAGGTGTCCGAGAGGTGCAGGGAAGCCCCGGGGTGGCGGGGTACCCCCAACAGGCTGCATCCGCAGCCCCCTGCAGCGTGTGGGGCACCCCCGCGCACGGACTGCACGGTGGGGTGTTTCCCTCGCGCGCTCCACGTTCTGGGGACTCCTGCCCGCTTCTCCCCGGTCTCGGCAACTGCGGGGCTGCGGGCGGCTGGCGATAGCAGCAGGGGGAGGGTCCTGGGGTTAGGGTCCCTTCACCTCAGTCCTGCAAGGGCCCAGGGATTCCTAATTCCCTCCTGCCCCCTTCTCACGGGGGAATTCGCAGCCCCCATCCCCACAGTCAGCTCCTCGCAGTGGCCCCTGAAGCTTTTCTGCCCCTCACCGAGGGGGTTGAATCCAGAACTGCCCTTGGTCAGCTTTGGGGCTCCCAGAAAGGCTCCAGGGAGGGAGGACGGGCAGTCCCTGGGACCTCTCCCCGCAGCGCGCAGCAAGGGTTAAATCCTGTTGCTCTCAGAGTAGAGGGAGATTGTGGGGTTCCAGACGTGTGACCCTCAACCTGCAGATGAATCTGCTCTTGGCAATTCTTTCTGTGCCACTCCTCTGCACCCCCGGAAAAATCAGGGCACACCCCCCATCCTGTCCCCAGATGCCCGGTTTGGAGGAATCCACACTTCCCAAGCAGCCGGAGGCCACTGGCACCTGTCCAGTGGCACCTGTGAGGGACCCCCAGAAGGCACAGGTGGGGTCCATCCTGTGAGAAACTAGGGCCCCCTGAGCTTTACTTTGGCAGGGACGTGGGGGTCCTGCCCCTGACCCCCCTGCTGGTCTGAATGAGTGGCCATATCTAAGCAGCTGGACAGAGCCAGGTTGGTCCTTCAGAGAAGTTTCTGCCGTCTTCTGTGGCGAGGCCTGTGGGAACCCCTGTCAGAGGTACCAGAGGATGTTTGAAGGCAGAGAGGGAAGCCCTGTCTGAAGAGTCCTACTGTTGTCCTGAAACTTGGGGTTCAGGGATCCCCCTGCCTGCAGACACTTCTCCTGTTCTCAGGAAGTGGTCCCGCTTTCCACCCTTCTGCACAGGGGATTTCTGGGTTTCCCAGTGAGCTCAGAGCTCCCCACCATTCACCATCTGCTCTTTGGCTGAGGGGTGTTGAAGAATTTGCAAAACCTTGGACAAACCTCAGTCAATGGTGTTTGGAGACAAAAATCTAAATTTTAAACCAGTTTCCTTGTAGCCTGGACCCTCTTGGAAAGCCTCTTTGTTCCTTGAATGGCTTAAGCCCACTCACTGAACACTCTGGAATCAGCTACCTGTCCAGCCTGCTGGGCCCAAGGTCTGCCTCCTGGAGGGAGTAGCTCTTCCTTGGCTTCCCCCACCCCCTCCCCCTGGAGTACAGCCTTGAAGATGCTTAAGTGCTTTCTGGGGGCTCAGGCTTCAGAACTCCCTTTGAAGTTTAAAAATACTCCCAACTCTTTGTCTCTGTGCTTGGGGTAGAAGAGGTGTGAGACCTGAAAATAGCACCTGGGCCCTGCTCGACAGACACCCAGCAACCCCCCTGACAGGTTTGCTTTGTTCAGGGGATGCTGGTGGCTGCCACCCTTCACCCAGCCCTTCTGCAGGCCTCCTGCTGAGGAGCAGGGCAGAGAAGGACCAATGTGGTGAAGCTTAGATTCTCGATGCTGTTGGGTTGCGCGCGGGTGCGGGGGCGGGGTTTGGTTTTTGTGTTCGAAGTCTGGGAGCACCCAGGTTGCTGTCCTTCCTCCCCTCTCACCTGGGCTGGCCTCAGCGGCTGCGGCTTATGCAATTGCAGGAAAACCCCCTGGCAGCCACGAGGGGGCGAATTCGGCTCAGCGCAAAGCGCTCATTCGGCTCAGTACAAAGTGTTTTGTCTTCCAGGCAGGCCTTGTCTGCAAAGCTGCAGCAGCTGATCCTGGGAGCACTGGGGCCAGAGCTCATGGCAGAGAATGAAGGGCCTGGTGTCGAGTGCCCAAAGCTGTGTGTAGGGGAGGGAAGAGAGGAGAGGAAGAGGCTGAGAGACAGCAGAGGGAAGACAGGCGGGCATGGCAGACAGGCAGAGCCTCCTCTGTGCTGAGGAGGTTTGTGGCGTGCTGTTTAGGGAATCCCTGGCCCCAGTCCCCTTCCTAATGCCCTTTCCGGTCAAGTTTCCCACACCCTACAGGGCCTGCCGCTGGGGTCAGGGAAATGGCTCTGAGCACTGGAGCTTGAGTAGTGTATGGGGGAGCCCCAAATAGGATCCCCGGCACTGAGGGCTTTGTCAAGCACTAAGTGCCCCCCCCCATTTTTTTTTTTAAAAAAGAAACTGCTTCATGTTACTGTGTTGTTACTGTGTCTGGCATATCGAATACGTCACGGGGAGCTTGCCAGGCTCTGCCGTGCGGGTGAGATACTCTCAGTATCTTGCCGGGCTCTCCGAGAGGGGCGGAGGAATTGAACTCGGGTTGACCATGTTGGCTGCGTGCAAGGCAAACGCCCTACCGCTGTTATTCTTTGTTTAGAAATATGAGAAAATGTTCATTTCTGAGAAGATTCCTGATAAAGTGATTTTTTATTTGGGGGCCATTCCCAGCAGTTCTTGGAGCTAACCCCTAACTCTATGTTAGGGTCACTCTTGGCAGGCTCTGGGGAATATATGGGGAACCAAGGATCCAACTCTCTACCCACTGTACTATCTCTCTGGCCCCAAAAGTGCTCGCTCTCTCTCTCGCTCTTTCTCTCTCTCTCTCTCTCTTTTGCATTGACATTTAGTATTTGATAATGCTGTCAGTGAATGTTTAGCTTTTTGAGGAATGACCTCAAATTTTCCAAGTTCCTCTTAACAGCAAATGGTCAGTGTCAATAAAAGTCCACAGTGAATGGTTTGTAAGGACTTTGGGCCTCCTAGCAAAAGGAATGGGCATATAACTTCAGACCACAAGTCCTGTGCCCTGTGTGGAATTCTCATGTACCTGTGTCCACATACCACCAGATCCAGTGCTTCTCCATGTTTCTTGCCATGAGCTCCTAACAACCTGTTTCCTTCCTATGAACCCATCCTCCGTCCTATTTTATCTCATGCCATAGTCCCCATGGTCCCCATTAATTACACAGTTGTCACCTATGTCTCCCTCCCCCCAAATATCCTGGGGACCCACAGTGGACCCTAAGACCCCTGGTCGAGAAGCACTGGTCTAGCTTGTTAGACATGACTCAGGGATGTTGATTCTGATAAAAGACTCATGTTTGTCCTGCATAGTATATACATTGAGAATCATACAACATGCTATGCCTTGGTCGCCTCAACAAAGTAAAGATTGATTTTACCAATGTGGCACCTATTTCATGTCTACAATGAACCATTTTGATCATTCCAGAAAGGTAACTTAAGAAATCTTGCCCCAAGCATGATGACCTTGACGAGAGTTTGTGTGAGTGCCTTCTGTCCGGGAAGGTCAGAGAGAAAAAACAGAGAGCACTGTCACCCTCCCCCCCCCCCGGGCGGGGGGAGGGCAGTACGGGACAGGGGTGATGTTTGTTGTTCTGTGAGCCTCAGTGTCTGTGGGATAGCACCCACTGGTCAACTCAGGGCCCCTCTGCTTATAAAACTGCTGTCAGTGGGGGTCATCTGGAAGGGGGTGCTGCCTTGCTCAGAGACACCCACGTGCATTTGGATCCATCAAGATGGGACCAGGAAGAGTCTGCAGAAGCAGTTCTTGAGTCTGTCCTGTTTGCATCCCACTGTTGGTGGAGCCAGAGGCAGCTGTTTACCCACTGAGATCTTCTCCTTGACCTCATGTGAGACTGGTACCTGGGCAAGCGAGAAGGTGGTGGCCTCCTGGGCGTGCAGACCAGAGTCCAGCCAAGCCAGCGTGCGACAGCCCAGAGTCCAGGCTGACTTCTCAGGCTGGTGTTCTGCCCCAGCTTTACTCTTCTGCATCCAGATCTGGGAGCAGGGGGTGGAAAGTACATGACTAGCACCCCCCCCACACACACACCCTTCAGAGAGGCATTGGGAGGGAGCTTGTGCATGGGCCTCTGGAACTCACCCAGTGAACACAGGAAGCGGACCATCTCTCAGGTCACTGTTCACAGCCCCTGCTTGAATTTGGAGTTGGATTCGTTTGGGCCCATTTCTCATGGATTCTGACATGTTTGTAGCCAGCACTTTTTATCCAGCTGGTTCTGTTGGGGCTTCCAGTTTTACTTTTAGAGGAAATTTGCTGACTGGATGGAGGGAGGTGGGGAATTTCAGTGGATTTCTGGCGGAGAGGGTTCTCAGGAATCGCAAGCATGCTGCCTGCTGGGGCCCTTTGCTGCTGGTCTGCTCATACTTTGTACTGTAACTGCAGGTCCAGGAAGGTGGACGAGGATGAATACGAAGATTCCTCTTCAAACCAAAAGTGGGTCTTAGCTCCCAAATCCCAAGACACCGATGTGACTCTTATTCTGAACAAGTTGCTTCGAGAATATGACAAGAAGCTGAGACCGGACATTGGAAGTGAGTGTTGATTGGCATGGCAACCAGGTGGTTTCCTGTGATAATTCAGATTTATTTATTTATTGGTTTGGGGTCACACCCAGTAGTGCTCAGGGATTACTCCTGGCTTTGTGCTCAGAGATCACTCCTGGTGGGCTGGAGGGACCATATGGGGTGCCAGAAATTGAATCCAGGTCAGTCATGTGCTAGGCAAGTGCTTTACCCATTGGACTATTACTCTAGCCCCTATAATTTTAATCTTTTTTGTTTTTCCAGAAGTATTTATTGAGACAATGTGTTTTACAATGTTGTTCATAATAAAAGTTGTTTCAGACATACAACATTCCATCACCAATCCATCACCAATGTCCTCTTCCCTCTACCAAGTTCTCTCCCACCACCTTGGCAGGCATAAGATACATTTATTTCATAGTACTTGATCCAGAGCAATAGCACAGTGGGTAGGGCATTTGCTTTGCATGCAGCCGACCTGGGTTCAATTCCTCTGTCCCTCTCAGAGAGCCCTGCAAACTACTGAGAGTATCCTGCCTGCACAACAAAGCCTGGCAAACTACCCATGACGTATTCAATATGCCAAAAACAGTAACAACAAATCTCACAATGGAGGTGTTACTGGTGCCCCCTTGAGCAAATTGATGAACAATGGGAAGACAGTGCTACAGTGCTACTTGATCCAGTGAAACTTAAAGGAATCTCAAATAGAATGATCAGAAAAGTAAATCAATAAAAGTCCATTTGTGATGATGAATTCTATGTTTTCAACCTTTCTTAATATAATAGACATCCATGTGCACTATTAGTAATATTAGGAAGTTTCTCCTGTGCTTTAAGAAGCTCTTTTAATCATTCTTGCAAAACTGCTTTCTAGGCTGTGGATTCCCTAAGCTGTTACCTGTCCATGAAGCTCTGCATCGTTCCTTCAAATCTGAATGATAATCTAGCTAGATAGAATATTTCTGGTGAGGTGGTCATTTTATTGAGTTTATCCACATTCTTCTGGCTCAGAGTCTCTTTTGATAGCTCTGCTGTACATATAATGAGCTTTTGTACATTCTTTCTTTTATCTTACTGCATTCAACATTCTTTCTCTGTCTTTGGATTTTGTCATTTTGAGTCTGCTGTGTCTTGGAGTTTTTCTGACTGGGTCTCTGGGACCCTTCAGGGATCTTGGATCTCGATGCCTATAATTCTCAACTCTGGGAGGTTCTTATCATAATTTCTCTATGTTTTCTTCCTCATATTTGCCTTCCTGTTCTTCAGGGACTTTGATAATTCTTACATTGTTCCTATTTAACTCATCTTATAGTTCTCTGGTATGTTATTTCTTTTCTTTTTAGACTCTTTCCCATCTTCTGCTGTTTTCTAGTGGTTTCCTCCTCACCTTGGAGTCCCTCGACCTTTTGCTCAGCTTCTGTTTGTTACTCTGCTGTTCAGGGCTTCTATTGATTTTCTTATATCACCTACTGTGTTCTTCATTTCTGAGTGCAGTAGCTTTTTCATTTCAACTCTCATACCTTATTGTGCTTTGCTGATTACCTATGCTGTCATTTCTTTGAACTCATTGGACAGCCTCCTCATAGTGTCACTAAAGACACTGTCAGAGGATTTGAGGATGTTGTTCATGTCTTCGGTGATATTGCTTTTGCTCATGAAGCTTGGTGGGATTTTATGTGTTTTCCCCATTGGTTTTCTAGTGTTCTTGCTGTACTGGGGGGGTGACTCCCCCCACTGCTCCCCACTGCCCTGGAGAATACTAAGGGATTAAGCTGGAGATTGCTTTGTCTTCTCTGGGATGGTGGAGCTGCAGAGGTCAGGCAGGAGATGTGGTTTTGGGCCCTTAATGTGGCATAGGTCAGGTGTAGAGGCTGTTGGGACCTACTTTGTAGGAAGAGGCTCAGCCTTCTATTCCAGATAGGCCCAATGACATTAATTGGAGGCCAGCCTCACCTGGGATGGTGGAGCAGCAAGAAGAAGGTCCTATTGTTTTCTAAGTGTATTTAAACACTGTGATTTACAGGGTTGTTTATCATATAGTTGTTCTGAGTAGTCTGATGTTCCAGCACCAATTCTACCACCAGCATGCCCTTCCTGCCATCCTTGACCCCAGTTTCCTATAGACCCCTAAGCCTGCCTCCTTGGCATGCATTTATATTGCTGAGGATTTACTGAGCTGTGTGCTGCTAGTGGACCTGGATCTATCATTTTAATTTGTACTTAATTTCTTTGGGGTCACTCCCAGTCACACTTTGGAAAGTCAGGCTCGGTTTTTCCATGTTGGGCTGAAGCTTTGCAACTGCCCAGGCCCAGGGGGCCACACACCCAGCAGTGTTCAGGGGACCATGTGGTACTGGCATTTGAATTCAGTCCTGATGCTCCAAGAATAGGACTCTAGGCCTAGAACAGTCCTCCCACCCTCCGCCCTTTATTTTATATTATTCCAAGAGATATTTCAAAGAAGCCACAAGGATGTGGGGCTGGGCCACCATTTGTGACAACATGCAAGTAGTATGTGAGCCACGCAGGAACTGATGTTCTCGTGTGTGCGTGGGTTCATTCTGACATCCTGTGCTGCTTTGTCTTACGGCCAACTGCAGTCAAGACCATAGAATTGTCTCCTTGCCACAAATCTCTCCCTTCCTTTAGAACCCCATCTGCCTCCTTCCTCCCCAATTCCTGATCCATCTCAGCCATGGATTAGTCCTGCCCTTCTGCATCGTCATTGTTTTGAGACTCTTAGAAGCTTGTAGTCCATCAGACACAACTTTTGGAGGTGAACTTTTCTTCCCAGCAAAAAGAGTTCTGATCAGATTGTGTGGTCCAGTATCTTCACAATTAGATGGATGGCAGTGTGTGCATTTACGGAGTGAGAAACTTTCTGGTTGCTTTCATTTTTGTTTTTTTCACAAAGCAATTGACTCTGGAAGTTTGAAGTAAACAGTCCACAGATAAGTACAGGTGAAGAACTATGGGAACTGACTGTAGTCTATGGCTTCTGGTCTACGGGCAAGAAGGCAGGACAGATGCCCATCTCAGGTTCATAGAGACTGGAGAATGCTGCACTCTGAGAAATTCTAGATTGTGCAATTCTAGATTGTATAATATAAAACTATGTGTCTGGTAAATTGTTTTGGTTCAGGGACTGTCAGACTTTTGTCCCAGTGGCTGTATTCTTATATTCCCACCAGCAAAGTATGGGGTCTGATTTCCTTGTCTTGATCAATAATTGGTATTGTCACTATGTTTAATTATAGCTATGTTTAACTCTGCTAGGTTGATATCTTGTTGTGTTCTTAATTAGCATTTCCCCATTGGTTAGTGGCTTTGGGACTCTTTCATATGCTTATTTGCCTTCAGCAGATCCTTTTCATTGAAATTTCGTGAGAGCTCAGAGATAGTATAGTATAGTAACCAAATTTCCCTTTCCATCTGAAGCTTCCCCCTGATCTTCTTGTAATAGGTTCATTCATAGAAGAAAGTTTTTTATGTTTTAGTAAATATGATCTATTGATTTCTTTTTCTCTTACAAGATGTGCTTTTGGAGTAATGTCTAAAAAGACCGTGAATCTCAAATTCCTGGATATTTTTCTCCTTTCTTTTTTCTTGTTGGCTTTTGGGTGACACCTGGCCAATGCTCAGGGGTTAGTCCTGGATCTTCACTCTGTAATTACTACTGGTAGTGCTTTCAGGACCATATGGATTGAACCTAGGCCAGTCATGTGCAAGGCTAATGTCCTACCTGCTGTACTATCACTTTGTCCCCTCCTTCTTCTAATGGGTTTATGATTTGCATTTTAATTCATTATATATTCTGAGTTAACTTTTCTGAAAGATCAAGAGGTGAGACTTAGAATTAAGTCTTGTTTCAATTCTCCTAGAAATATCTTGTTATTCCATCACCATTGATTGAAAAGACTATTCTTGCTCTGTTGAATTGTGTTGGTACAATTGGGTGCTCGTCTTCCTTGTAGATTCCAGGTCTATCTCTGGCACCAAATATAGTCCCCCAAATTTCTGACCAGAGTTAAAGCTGAGCATATACAGCCAGGATCAGCCGCTGAGAAATGTTTGGTGTGCCCAAACTCAAGCCCCCTCAAATCAGTTTGCCAGTTGATGGTGTGAGCTATTTCCGAGAACTCTATTTTGCCCCATTAATTGAAAAATCTTTCTTGTGAAACCAAGTCACTAAAGCTGTGAAAGTCTTGAAATTGGGTAGAGTAGTTCAACCATTTAACTTCTCTTTTGCAAAATTATCTTTTATAATCTATTTGATTTCTATATAAATTTAGGATAATCATATCTGCAAAATATCTTTTCCTGGGTGAGGGGGAGTCATTTGGGCCATATATCATGGTGCTCAGGGCTTACTCCTGTCTCTGATAACATGGATGACCCTTGGCAGTGCTCAGGGATCCTATGAGATGCTGGAGATTAATCATGGGTTGGCCACATACAAAGCAAGTGCCCTACCCACTGTACTATCTCTCCAGCATTATCTGCAAAAGCTTTTCATGAGTAGGATTTGCAACTCTACTTTGTTGAGCATTCTAGCTTATTAACATGCTATGCTTTCCATTTATTTGAATCTTTAGTTCCTTGTACCCAGTGTTTTATAGTTATTAGCTTGCAAATCTTCAATAAATTTTATTAAATTTTCACAAATTGGGATGAGGAGTGATTGCAAATGGTACTTATTTTGAACTTCCTTTCCCCCTGTGTTTATTGCTAGAGTACAGAAATAAGATTGGATTTTTTATGGGGATGTGGGGTCCACTCAGTATTTTTGAGGGTTTGTTTGGTTTTAGAAGTTTATTGGGATTTTTTGGGGGGTCGCACCCGGCGATGCACAGAGGTTACTTCTGGCTCTGCACTCAGAAATTACTCCTGGTGGTGCTCAGGGAACCATATGGGGTGCTGGAAATAGAACCTGGGTTGGCCATGTGCAAGGCAAATGCCCTACTCACTGTGCTATTGTTCCAGTCCCTTCTTGGGACTTTTTAAGTGCAATATATGCCACTTGAAAATGTGGAAACCTCTGTTTCTTATTTTGCCATTTGTGTACCTTTCTTGCTTTTCTTGCTGTATTGCCATATTTCTGTCCAGCACTACAACACTGCTTTGAATCATGTGATGTGTGTGGAACATCATGTGTTGTTCATATGTTAAAGGAACAGCACTCAACTACTCACTCTTAAGTATTTTAGCTACAAGTATTTTGTTTTAATTTTTGGGCCACACTGACTGTGATCAGGTAGGGCTTTCTCCTGACTCTGTGCCCAGGGATCACTCCCTGTGGGACGTGAGGGACCAGATGGGATGCCAGGGATCCAACCCAGGTCAGCTGTGTGTAAGGCTACCTGCTGAACTGTCTCTTTAGCCCAACACAGGTATTTAAAAAATATATTTTATCAAGTTAAGAAAGTTTTTCCTGTTTCTAGTTTTGTGAATTTTTCTTTTAACCCTAAATTAGTGTTGGATTTTACAAGTACTTTTTCTCTATCAGTAAAGATGATTATATATATTTTGGCTTGTTACTATAACATATTATGTTGACTGATTTCCTCAGGAATATTAGCCATGCATCCTGGAACAAATCCCACTTGGTCAATGTGTTTAATAATGTGCAAAAAGTATTTTAATACAGTAATCTGCTAGATTATGTTGTATAATACATATTTTGGCCACATCCAGCTGTGCTCACAGCTTACTCCTGGCTCTGTGCTCAAAGATAACTCCTGGTGAGCTTGTGGGACCATATGGGATGCTGGGGATTGAACTTGGATCAGCTACAGTCAAGACAAATGCCCTATGTGCAGTGCTATTGTCCAGCCCCATATTTTTAGTAATACTTTTTTAGGGATATGGACATCTCTTTTCTTGAGATGAATTGGTTTGCAGCTGTCCCTCATGCCCCTCTAAAAGCAGTCTTTGATAATAATAGCTTCATAAAATAAGTTAAAATGAGTTAGCTAACCCATGCCCCCTTCTATTTTCTAAGAGTGTGTTTAAAAGTCTGTGTCAAATTTTATCATTTCATATGATTTTTCAGGGATTTCTGGGCATTTCTTCATCAGATATGTTCCCTTAGTTTTATTATTAATATTATTTGAATCCACGATCACAACACTGTAATTATTTACTAATAGTAGCATGTTAATGTTAATTCAAACAGTACCTGAGGGGCTGGAGCGATAGCACAGCGGGTAGGGCATTTGCCTTACATGCAGCCAACATGGCCGATACAGATTCTATTCCCAGCATCCCAGCATCCCATATGGTCCCCCGAGCACCACCAGGAGTGATTTCTGAGTGCATGAGCCAGAAGTAACCCCTGAGCATCACCGGGTGTGACCCAAAAAACAAACAAACAAAATAAACAGTACCTGAAATATTGTGTTAATATAATAAACACACTATTGGTAAATCGAGAGACCAGAGAGATAGTACAGTGGGTAGGGGCCTCACTTGCACACAGCTGATCTGAGTTCTATTCCCTGGCATTCCATCATATGATTCCCTGAGCCCTGCCAAGTGTAATTCCTGAGTGCAGAGCTAGGAGTAACCCCTTACCATCATCAGGTATGACTTCCCCAAATTAGTAAGCAGATGCTTCTTAATTATATATTAACCCATGGTGAATAATATATATATATATATTTATTGCTAATATAATTATGAATTATATTGTGACTATAGTAATATATTGGTATATAATATGTTGAATTATTTAGATTACCGGCGTCTCAGCATGTAAGATTGATGGTCATGCTTTTCACTGAACCCATCCATTTCTTTGAAAGTGTCAGATTGGAGTGTGTGGAATTGTTGCTCACTGGCCCTTGTGGTCCTTGTCATCCCTGCAGGCCTTCTCATGAGACCCCTGCTCTGTTTATGACATTGCTACCCTGTCTTCTTGCCTTTTGCTTTGGTTTCTCACTGGCATTTGCTCTCTCTTGACCTTCCCCAGAAGTCTCTTGGCTTCTTGCCATATTCTGATCATAGTGCTGCCTCAGCCTTGTCTTTTTTTTTTGACTAGAGAGAGTTCTTCAGTGCAGCCTTACAGTGCTCTCAGCACTCTCTGCCCTGATTGACTGACATTTCCCTGGTAGGGTTTGACTTCTCCGACCTCCCAGGAGTTTGTCACCTTGCTCCTCTTCCTTTCCTGTCTTGGTTGTCACACTCTGTCTGTTGTGGTTGTTGCACTCTGGCCTGGTGTGGCTCTCACATAGAGTTGAGGTACTGTGAGGGCTCACACACTTGGTGGTGATGCTTGCTGGTGAGCTGGCCAAGTGACGGGGGATGCAGTAGGGTAATGAAGACATGGATTAGAGGTGGCCCAGGACTGGGGTGGAGGGTCTGGGGCACTTTGGTGGTGGTGAAGGAGCAATAACTTTGGTTCCCAAAATCATGAACATCAGCACTCTTGTAACCTTTCCAAGCTCTAAGAAAGATAAACAAATGGAATCCTCAGAGACCTCATTTGCCTTGAGGACAAAGTTCAGGCCTGAAAGGACTGTCCAAATCAGCTGCTCCTTGCCCACTTTGCATTTCCAAGTGTTGATTTTCCCTTTGGGGACACCAGCCCTCCCCTCATCCTTCTGGGGACCCATAGCACTCACTCCTCTCTTAGTCCTACCCAGCCTTCTTTCTCCTCTGTCCATCTCCCACAGTCCTTGATTCTCCCCCCCCCCCCCACACACACACAACAGCATTGTTTCTATTATTGCCCGCATCATCTCCAAGTTTCACATGGCATCTGTTCTTCCTCTCTCTGAGGGGATTTTCCTGTTTGGAAGGACTATCTGGAAGAAAATGGGAGCTGGTGTGATTATGAAACCATGTCTGTGAGGGTTTTGGTGACATCTCTGCCATCCTGTAGCTATGGACCTCTTCCCTACCCGCACCCAGTTCCCTACGTCTAACTACAGAAGCAGCCCCACGGCTCTGTGGTCCAGCCTGGGAAATGAGCTGAATGGCTCATCAATGGCATTGTCAGCTGTAAAATGGGGGCATTGAATGGTCCGTTCTGGAGGCTGGCGGGAACAGAGCCACCTCGGAATCCTCTCATTCATTTTCATAATGACAATTGTGATCAGAGGTTTGAAAAATACTGCTCTCCTGGCCATGAGCTCTCTCCAACTAACTTCTGAATTATGAGTGTGTCTGTTTTTGTTCTGTCTTTCATGATCCATCCATCATCCAGAGTAATGCTTCAGCTGTGTCCTCGCCCAGTTCAGGGTTACCGGGGTGTCATTTATCTCGGGAACAGACCTCATCACAGGAGCTTGTGAAGGACAGAGAGGGAGAGAGCATAGTGAGGAGGAAAGGAAATGGGTGGAGCAAGTTTCTCTCCTTTCGGAAACAGTGATTTGGTCAGCTCTTCTGAAAATAGGTGATTCCAGAACACAGATTTACAAATAAGTCTACGCCGAACACAGCCTATGTTGGGAAAGCAAAGTTTACCTATTGGCTTTTTGTTTTGTTTGGGGGCCACACCCAGTGATGCTCTGGGGGTTTTCCTGGCTCTGCACTCAGGAATTACTCCTGGTGGTGCTCAGGAGACAGTTTGGGATGCTGCAGATCAAACCTGAGTCGACTGCATGCAAGGCAAACGCCCTCCCCACTGTACCATCACTCCAGCCCCATTACCTGTTGGCATCTAGCAGTGGATAGACACAGGAGGCAGAGAAATGGGGTGTGAGTTCATCTTATTCCCACAAAGCATCTGAATCAGCTTCTCAGGCTTCTACAGCTTGAGAGATTAATTTCCTATTTCTTCTTTTTCAAGTTAAAAATTATGTTTCAATTTAGCTAAAATGCCTTCTTTTGGGGCCAGAGAGATAGTACAGTAGGAAGGTGCTTGACTTGCATGTGGCCATCCTAGATTCAATCTCTGGCACCACATGGAATCCCTTGAGCTCCCCAGGAATAATCGCTCAGTGCAGAGTCAGGGATAAGTTCTGAACACCAATTGGTGTGGCTAAAATCAACATCTCCTCAAGCCAAATACTCCTTCCAAGGAATGGGATGGCCTAGTGGTCAGCATGTGCCTGGACAGAATTTAAACCCGTCAGACCACCCCAGGGCTGATCGGACTTGGGCTCAATCATTGAGCCATCTTGCTGATTGACCTAGTACAGTGCAAGTGGCATAGAGCCTCTGATCATGGACTGGGCTCCTCCCTCCTCCCTCCCCCCATAATTCCAAGTGTGGATCTTAAACATTTGTACAAAGGGGAGCTGGTGGCAGGGGGCAGGGCTGAGCTGTTTCTGCCATAACCACTTAGTGGATTACAGGGCCTTTTGCTTCCTGCTCCTCCCCAGGGGATCCCCATGCACCCCACCCCCGTCTTCTTTGGAGAAGAAGTTTTTGGGATCTCTTTAGCCAGAATCTGGTGACTGGACAGTGGCTTGTGGGGCTGGAGTGACCCGGTTTCTTGACGGAACTCACCCTCACCCCACCTTGCAGGGATCCTGGTTGAAGTAGGGAAATGAGAAAGTCATTGAGTAACAAATGAACAGGACTTAGTTCTTTGCAGACAGTATGTTTAAGCATCTGAAAGGAAGAGCAGGCAGGCTTTCAAGCGTGCCTCTATGCATAATTCGAGTTTCTCTATGCATCACTGCAAATCCACACAGATCTGGATTGCACCGACACCACTATTAAATATGCAGTTCCAGCCTCTTCATTCGGGCAGCATCCTTTTACCTGACTTGAACGTTTGCACCTATATCTACCTCTGTCCTTTCTGCTGACCACCAGCTTCATCTTAGAGGATTCAAGCTTCTTTCTGCTTTACAGGTTTTTTTGTTTGTTTGTTTGAATTCTCTGTGTGCCACATAGGAGTGAGATCAAGCAGTACTGTCTGACTTGTTTTACTAAGAATCATTTTCTTGGTTTTGTTTTGGAGCTACCCCTGAAAGTGCTCATGACTAGGGCTTGGGGAATCATATGGGGTGCCAAGATCAAACCTGAGGTAGCCACACTCAGGGCAAGCACCATACTCCCTCCTCTGCCCCATGTGCTCTCTCTGGAGCCTAAAAGTAATTTTTAAAGTGTTTTAAAGTGAGATGTAGTATTCAGTCCTTTAATATATTTCTTTGAAAGAATTATGAGTGTAACTGAGTTGCTATAGATCTATGCAGTCAATGTACAAAGTCTGTTAGTCCTTGTCAGAGGAGTTGTTTAAAGGAACCTGTGCTTTGCATGCAGAGGCCCCAGGTTCAATCCCTTTGACTGCATAGTCCCCTGAGCATCTCCAGGGTGGCCCCCGTGCATCACGCTGGGAGTGGCCATGAGCAGTCTCAGGGGTGACCCCAAAACACAAACAAGAGCAGTCCACAAATTGCTCTCTCTGAGAGAGCCCTGGGTTAGTCCATGGAAAGCCAAAGAAAGTAGTTTGTTTCTGAGTGGAGAGGAATGAGACTCCTCTTCGGGTCTGAATAGAATGACAGGGCTGGGGGGTGGGGGCAGGGGGCGACAGGACAGGATTTAGGCCTGTGCCTTTTAGGAGTCTGTCCCCTGTTCAGTTTCACCCTGGGCACTGTCAGGAGTGACCTGTGACACAAAGCCCCCAAACCCAAAATAGATGCATGTGCCAGAGATGCTCAGGGGAAATGCTGAGGGGAAATGCTGAGTCCAGCACATTTTTGCATGTGTGAGGCCCATTCAGAGAATTAAACGCATTCTTAAGATAGGCTGGTCTATAACCGATCTGTGCCCCCACCTCTGTGGATTTCCACAGCTGGAGATAAAATAAGAGAGATTGTGTCAGTCCAAAGGAATGGGATCAAAGCGCTGAAGCAGAGGTGCCCTTATAACTGAGGGAGTGAGCATTGGAGATGGGAGTAGGCAATTGGACAGGGGTGTCCTCCAACCTCCAACTCACTGGGTGTCGAGCACCTGAGGAACCAAGTCTGGCTCTCACAGGTTGCACCCTTTGCCTTTTGTAATAGATATCAGGGGTCTCTCTCACTCATCCAGTGAGGTGAGGCTGGTTGATCCCCACTTAGAAACCTCAGCCGAGACTGCTGAGCTGTCATTTGCCTGCAGTGACTGTAGATCCATAAAAGAAAAACAGTTTTTCCTTCAACTGTATTCACGGCACTCAGAACAGATGTAGGAGGAGAGGGAACAGACATTCTTAATTGCTGTGCTTGAATCAACGCCGTTACTGTAGACTCCGCTAACTGATTCTCTCTCAACGTTGATTCAAATGCATGAGGGAAGTGGAGAACAAATTTGGGGAAGAATTTAGATCTGCCATTTCAGAGAGAGACTAATTAGACATTGCATGGCCAAGATCCCTCACTTCCCCTTGGCTCCGCACACAGTCCCCATACTCGGGGGCTTGGCCCACATCCCATATGGACAAAAGTTCTCAGGGGGTTCCTGGCCTGAAAGTGGGTCCCAGGCAGATTGTGTGACAGGAGGTGTCTGTCCTAGAGCCCCTACACACACTGGAACTCATGGACAGAGTCTTCAGGGCTACTCAGTATTTTGTTTCTTATCAGGATAAGGAGATTTCTCTGGAATGTTTTTTTGGCAGGGTGAGGGTTGGGGGGTGAGAAACTCCTAAGTAGTGATGAGGGGCCTCAGATCCCTGCCCAGAGGTTTAGTACAGGGGAGCAGGGTCACTCCTGAAGTGCTTCAGGGAAGGGGAGGCTTTCAGAATCACAACCAGCAATGCTCAGGGACCTCCAGGAGTGCATGCAATGTTTGGGAAACATGTGGTGCTGAGGATCAAAGCTGAGTCCCTGCACACACCCTAACCTCCTAGCTCCAGTCTGTTGTTTTGCCTCTGCACACAGGGATCATGCCTGGCCGTGCTCATGTGGTGCCAGGGTCTGAACAATCGACCACTTGCAAAGCCCTCCTCACTGTACTGTCCCTCCTGTCCCTCTTTTCTTCCTCTGATAAGCTAATTGGTAAAAATTCGGGCCACATGGCATATTCCAAGGTGTATTCTGAGGACTGCATTGATTTGAATACTCAGACAAGCTCATAGAACCAAAAACAAGCATTGTTTTTAGAGTTTGTAATTTTACTTATTTTTAAATTTAATTTTATTTTTATAAAGTTGTTCACCTTTATAAAGATTTTATAAAGATGTAACCCCATCAACGGCCAGGATCCAGAGACTCTAAAACCAAGCTCCCAGAAGAGAACAGAGCAGAGTCTCCTGC
>JAOXYA010249271.1:0-19576 GCA_028565675.1 Sorex palustris | reverse complement strand
GATGCTGGGAATCGAACCTGGGTTGGCCGCGTGCAAGGCAAACGCCCTACCCGCTGTGCTATCGCTCCAGCCCCCAAACTTTCTAACTTTTTAAGGAATCATAATTAATACTGGAAACTGGTCAACTTCAGGATGGTTTACTGTTTTTTTTTTTATTAATTTGTTATTGTTTTCTAAAATAAATTTGTCCAAATGCAGAACCAATTCCGGTCTCTCTCAAGTAAGCATCTGCTTAGAGTGATGATTTCTGCCAGGCTGCTGAGATAGAAAACAAACTTCTTTATCTCCGTATATTTACTGCCTTGTAAACCCAGTGTTCGCTTTAACTAGCTTCCGATGACGCACTCTGCGTGCGCACGAGAGGACCGATGAGCTGGCAGCACTCAGCTCTCGAGGCGTTTATTCCCTCTATGGAACAAGCAACCCCCAGGTCTAGCAGGGGCCGTTCCCCACCTCCCCAAATATCCAACCAGGTTCACAGTCCAGGCACCACTGCTCCGTGCTACTCACTGGCCACTAGATGTCGACTGTGCGGCCTCCCCTAAGGTGTCCACTGAAGCTGTCACTGGGCATTGCCAAATGTCCCCTGGGTGGCAGCCTCCCAGGGGGGAAACCACAAATCAACGTCAGTCAACACAGGACCATTTTTTTCCCGGAAGAAAAGCCAAATGATGGGTATGAAACGAATGGGAGACACTTGTTCTAACGGCCCCAGTGGAGCAAGTTAAGGACTGAGATTGCTGACTTTAACTGCAAAACATTCCCCTCAGCACCTTCCGGCAGCTCCCAGCCCCCAGACCTGGGGGGAGCACTTGACAAGAGGGGCTCTGCCCACGGAACTGCAGGGGAAATCTCAGACCTCCGCCATCCTTTCCTGAAGCGACGAGACAGCCAGGCCTGGGATCACCAAAGATTCAAAGCTGGCACCGTGGGCTAGAGAGACAGGGAAGCTGGGAGGGCACTTGCCTGGCACACGGCCAGCCCAGGTTTGATCCTGGCATCTCCTATGGTCCCCTGAGCACCTCCACGTGTGATCCCTGAGCACAGAGCTCAAGGGAGGAACCCTTGTTGGGCATGGCTGGGTGCCCAAAACACATGCAAAATTAACAAAACAAAATAACCGTGAGCAGACCGGCCCGGGCTGGGGGCCCCTAACAGAGGCGCCTGCAGGAAGATCGGGCCAAGCAAAGAGAGATGCTATTGACTACCTGGGACTGTAGCCGCCATGTAATTTCCTAGTCGGTCAGGCTGGATCTCCAAGTCCTGAAGCCTCCTTGGAAACAACCCTTCAGCTCATTCATTTTTAGGAAGAACCAATGAAAAACAAAACTGAACAAACCAAGGGGAGTATTCAAAAACATTAAGAATTTAAGAACAGGGGGCTGGAGTGATAGTCCAGCCGGGAGGGCGTTTGCTTTACACGCAGCCAACCAGAGTTCAATTCCCAGCATCCCATATGGTCCCCCAGGCACCATCAGGAGCAATTCCTGAGTGCATGAGCCAAGAGTAACCCCTGTGCATCATCAGGTCTGACCCAAAAAAGCAACAAAACAAAACAAAACAAAAAGAATTTAAGAACAGGGGCCAAAGCGATAGCATAGCAGATGAGAGCATTTGCCTTGTACGCGGGCAATCCAAGTTCAAGCCCCAGCATCCCATATGGTCCCCTGAGCACCTCCAGGAGTGATTCCTGAGTGCAGAGCCTCTGAGCATCACCGGGTGTGACCCAAAAGCCAAAATAAAAAGAAAGAAAGAAAAAGAAAAAGAAGGAATTTAAGAACAGACCATAA
Source organism: Sorex palustris (assembly GCA_028565675.1). NCBI lineage: Eukaryota > Metazoa > Chordata > Mammalia > Eulipotyphla > Soricidae > Sorex > Sorex palustris. The sequence goes on along the minus strand of JAOXYA010249271.1, from coordinate 17,786 downwards.
CACATGGTAGGTCTAACATTCTGAACACTGTGAAAACGTCTTGCTTCTGACTGTATCGACTCTATGAAACAAGTCTCTCTCGGGGTATCGGGGTATCGCTTTTCTGCCCACAGGCCTGACTCAGCATTACCCAGCACGAGGCCCTCTCACACATCTTCTCAGGCATTCCGATCTGTGCACGACCATCAGCTTAGCCGCCGAACTGAGGCCAGCCAGCACTAACAGAGTTCTTGCACAGTCTTTGCTGAGTGTTTCTCTGATCACCCATGGTTTAAGATACTTACTTTTTTTCCAGGAAACTTCCATTCCAGCAGGCTGCAGAAGATAGTATCTGAACTACACCACTGTGTAGAAAAAGAAAGAGAAGTCTTTAATAATTACCAGTAGCTAATTTGGCATCAGCAATTGAGTAATAATCTATTGCAGGCTCCAATAATGAGCAATTTTTTCTGGGCTGGAGAGAGAGCACAGCAGGTAGGGCATTTGCCATGCATGTGGTCGACCTGAGTTCTATCTCCCGCACCCCATATGGTCCCCCCAGCACCAAGAGAAGTAATGTCTGAGTGCAGAGCCAGGAGTAACCCCCAGTCACAGGTGGGTGTGTCCCAAAAACAAAGAAACAAAACATTTTGAAGAAACTTTTTCTTGGCCAGGTGAAGTCTTGAAAAACGTATATTTGCCTTTTAAAAAAGGGTTCTAAAGTCTCACATCTCAATAGAGACAAGAACATATCATGTTAAAATTAAGAGAGAGGGGCCGGAGTGCGAGCACAGCAGGGAGGGTGTATTGCCTTGCACTCGGCCGACCCTGGCTCAATCCGTGGTATCCCATATGGTCCCCCAAGCACCGCCAGGAGTAATTCCTGAGTGCAGAGCCAGGAGTGAGCCCTGAGTATCGCTGGGTGTGATCCAAAAAGAAAAAATAAATAAAATAAGAGAGAAGGCCAGGGATGTAGCTCGGTGGTAAAATGCATGGCTTGGATGTATAAAGCTCTGAATTCAATCATCAGCATCAAAATAGAAACTGAAAATTATCTTAGACCTAGAGAGACGCTCAATAAACGGAAAGCATGTCTTGCTCTCAGGAGACTCACATCTGAGGACCCCTGACCAGAGTCAGGAGTGACCCACAAGCACAGAGCTGGGAAAATCCCCCATGCACCGCCAGGTATAGACCCCACCCCAAAAATAAGGATGACAAAATGAACTAAAAATAGAAGGCGTGGGCTGGAGTGATAGCACAGCGGGTAGGGCGTTTGCCTTGCACGCAGCTAACCTGGGTTCGATTCCCAGCATCCCATATGGTCCCCCAAGCACGGCCAGGAGTAATTCCTGAGTGCATGAACCAGGAGTAACCCCTGTGCGTCGCTGGGTGTGACCCAAAAAAAAACAAAAAAAAAAACAAAATAAAAAATAAAAATAAAAATAGAAGGCAGAGAGAGGATCCAGAGGGTCAGGTTCCGCCTTGCACAAGGCCGACTCAGACTCCACCCTGGCATCCGATGTGGTCCCCAACCACAGCCAGATGTGCCCCCACATAACAACAGACCATCAAAGTTACTGAAATAAAAACTCTCGTCCTGATTATGATCATGAACATTCGCTCTCACAAACCTTCTAAGAAACTTCCTGACTGTCACACTCAAGCCATTTAAAAGAGAGAAACTGAGGGGCTGGGAGGAAAAGTGGGGGACGCCAGTGGTGGGAAATATGCATTGGTGAAGGATGGTGTTGGAATGTTGCATGACTGAAGCCCGGGCACAAAGAACTCTATAACTGGGCATCTTATGGTGACTCAATAAGAAAAAAAAATTTTTTTAAAGAAACTAAGCTGTTATTTTCCAAAGGTAGCAACAGTCTTTGTACATTAATAACCTAGTCAAAATAACCTAGTCACTATTTCTTCTCTGATGAGAAAGAGACTAAAATAGGTGAAACGAGGCTTTATTCCAATTCCCTCCATGGTAAAGATCAGCTAGATTCCCACTGCGAGACCCTTTTACGAGTATAAGGAAATGGGAAAGAATAATTAAAAAAAAAAGACACGGTTGAAAAGGAGACCAAAATTCACTTGCTTCACTCTAGGGTCTGGGTCGGGGTACTGCTGAGACCACTGTCCAGGCCCCTCACGGTGTGGACGGCCTTCACTCCACCCCTCCCCTCAGCCTAGCTCAGACACTGCTGGCCGCCCACCGCAGGGCACCTCACTGAGTCCCCTCTGAGGGCGCTGGGCCTCTACCCCACGGCAAGTTGCCAGGGAAGTCACCACTGAGCAATACAGCCTGATTCATCTGTGCCCAAGAATCGCATTCTGCAAAAAACAAAACAAAACAAAAACAAAAAAACAGAAATGCGAGAGGAAAGTCAAATAAAATGTATAGATACACAGTGGGGCACTCCACCAGGAGTCAGACAGAGGCACTGGAGAGGGAGTTCAGGCCTGGCACGCAGAGCGCCGGCTTCCGTATTTTGTTCCTCTCCTTAACACTGAATTACCACATCTGTCATTATTTCGAGTGTGAGGATGCTAGAGGTCATTCCTATTAGGCAGAGGAACAACTTTGGGCCGACGTGGGATGCTTGGAGCATACACACAAGAAGACTCAGGGTTTGACCGTAACCCCGTTGAACCCCTCAGGCATTTATCGTCCAGGACTCGGAGGACTCCTGTCGTAAACCAGGCAGGCTGCAGAGCCCACGCTCAGAAACGGGGACCACCACCTGCGATCGCTCGGGGCTAACCTGCATCTAATCCATCTACATTCACAAGACGGCAAAGCACTACGCGAGGGAGCAACGGGGTTACTGGAAGGGACACGAGCGTCCTCCAATGGGCAGGAAGGGACGCAAGCATCCGGGAGCGGGCAGGTACGCGCGTACTTGATGGTGTTGGAGCTGCCGTGCTCGGCCAGCTTCTGCCTCCAGACGGCGATGGTCTCGTCGTTGATGAGACTGGTGTAGTGAGCCTGGTTCAGGGTCCTGAAGTCCACGGCCGGACAGGCATTCTGGAGGACACGGGCAGAAGAGGCGGGCAACACGCCATGGGGCAGGGCAACGTGTCCTTCCTGCCGGCCCCTCCGGCACCCCGACAGCCCCCCAGAAGCCTGGGGCAGCCCCAGGGAGCACCCCACACCGGCCCCACCTCCGGAGCTGTGGCTGAAGCCCATCCCAGCCTCAGGGAGCCCCAGAGGGCCAGCAGGGGATGATGGGAGGGGGGAAGGGAACCGCCTTGCACACGGTCTGCCCGGGTTCGAGCCCCAGCTCTCCCCTGCCATGTCCCCTCGCACACCTGGGTGAGCCCTGAGCATGGGGACAGCAGCAGGCCCTGAGCACTGCTGGGTGCGGCGCCCAAACAGAACAGAACAGAACGAGCTGAAGGGGGCGCCAGTGCCCTCCCCTCCGCCGCCACCCCTGGGCTGCCTCCTGGATCCTCCAGCCCTTTGAGGGACCCTCCCAGGACCTGCAGGGGTGGGCGCTTCCCTGCCCTGCCTGCAGGCGCCCTGATCACTCATCAGAGACACTCCTCGACATCGGAGCTCAGGTGCTGCTACACCACACCTCATCACCGCCCAGTCTCTGCCGGCCTGCATCAGGTGGGTGCACAGGAAGGACCAAGCCCCCGTCCTGAGAACCCCACACGCTCCTGCACTCTGCAGATTCCACTTGGGGAATTTTTTTTTTTGCTTTTTGGGTCACACCGAGCGATGCTCAGGGGTTCCTCCTCGCTCTGCACTCAGTAATCACTCCTGGCGCTGCTCAGGGGACCCTAGGGGATACTGGGAATCGAACCCGGGTCGGCTGTGTGCAAGGCAAAGGCCCTCCCGGCTGTGCTATCGCTCTGGCCCCAGAGTGGATGAAATTTTACAGAGACTATATACTCAGTAGAATCCTTTTTATTTTCCAAAATTGCCTTTTCTACTATTTCTCCCAGATCCTGCACCTGATCTAGAAATTTAAAAAAAAATAAAAAGTTGAAGGTGCTTTACACGACTCAGACTGGTCTCAAGGAAAGAGGCGAAGGTGACGTGGAAGTAGCCAGTCCTGGGTGCAGATCCTCCTCTGAAATTTCCACTTGGAAACAAAAACACGACTTTGTGCTCTGGGTTTGTTCCCCAGAGTCAGGAATGCAGGCGGCACTGGGAGGAGTGCGACTCAGCAGCAGAGCACCACACACACACACACACACACACACACACACGTCCATGGACAGTGTTGCAGCGTGGTCACTAAAGGATACCCGAAGCCCAGCTCCCCTCTCCGATGCCTCACGAAGGGAGCGAGGCGGAGTTAGTACGGAATCTCACAGGAGGAGGAAAGCCGAATTACAATCCAGTCCGTTTCTCAGAACCGAACGCTTGGGAACCCGAAAGCGCCCTACAGACATGGAGCACGGCTACTTCGTCCACTCAGCATCATGAAGAAACGAGGGATCAGGCTCCCCTCCCGCTCCCCCTGCGCAAGTCTGAAGCGGAGCACAGAACAGAGCTGGGGGCCTCCTGCATGTGCTGGGCCCCCATCTGACTTCTAGACTGCGGGGATGCGGGCAGCCGGCCTCAGCGCACGCAGGGCTGGCCCCGGGCTCCCTGGCACAAGGAACCAAGTCCAGGTTTCCTTAAGGACCACCGGAACAAATGCACATACAAAGAACTGCCAAGCATCGGTTAGAACTCTGTGGTTAGAGCACCAAGAAAACGGCCGCCTCTGCAAGGGCACAAAACTGAGACCATTTTTTGGTTGGTTGGTTTGGGGGCCCCACGTGGCTGTGCTCGGGGCTGGCTCCTGGCACTCAGGGATGATTCTGGCGAGGTTTGGGGGACCACGTGGGATGTCAGAGATCAAAGTTAGGTCGGCCACGTGCGAGGCAAGCGCCCTCCCCTTCTACCTCAGAGAGCTCAGTCCCTGAAGGCTTTCTTTGGTCATTTTATTTACTTATCCTTTACTGGAGGACCGATTATTATCATTATCATTATTCCAGGCGCAGTGCTCAGAAAGTCATAACCAAGCCGGGGCTCGAACCCAGGGCTCCCCTGCAAAAAGCATGTGCTCAGCACCCCAGCCAGTCCGCAGGTTTTCATAAAGCAACATCGGTCCGTAAAGAGTAACACAGCCTTTGTGTAACTGTTCATTAAAATAAATACTGGAGCACATCACTCCTGCCCTCCCCCTCAAAATGAGAATCAAAAGAAAACGTTACCTCGTATTTGGAGCAAAGCACGAAAGTCTGGTCTCCCCCAGAGAAGATCTGCTTCACAATATGGTACTTAAAGCGATCTGGCAAAGAGAAACCAACAGCCTGTTTCTCAGCGAAGCTTCTTCTGGACTGCCTCCACCAGCCCCCCTGGCTGTGCTCCCCTCGAAGGCCTAGACCCTCCCCCAGGGGGCCCAGGGGCCCTCCAGGGCCACCCACCCCCAGACCCTCCCCAAGGGTTCCCAAGGCACCCTCCAGGGCCACCCAACCCCATGCCCTCCCCAAGGGTACCTGGGGCCCCCGCCAGTGCCGCCCACTCCCAGCCCATCCTCAGCTCAGGGCTGAGTTTCATTCAGATTCTGTTCAGGTCACTGAGACGTGAAATGTAGAGCGGCCACTGTAGTGAACAAGCGATTCCCAATTTTGCAAGGGGGCCACTGCCCCGGGGGTGAGGCCCAGGGCCAAGGGTCCCCTCCCGAGCCCACTTCTTGTCCTCTGCATGGCCACTCCAACACCACACTGCTTCCACTTGCCACTGACCACCTCCTCCCTGGGCCAGGCCTCCTGCCATACCCGCCTGGGCGCAGCTGTCTCCACGAGTGGTACCGTACACCGAGAACAGTCGCCGCTGCTTCCGAGAAGCCCACCCTGCCTGCTGCAGCCCCTCACGTGCTCCAGACCAGCCGGAAGATGCAGTCATCCCACCCCACCCCCCACTACCACGGCCACAAGCCCACTAACGCTGGCAAGTTACCGGGAAGGCTCCTAACATCACAGCCTTCAACGGGAAGTGGAAATGGACCGACTTTTAAGATTATTCTGGCAGTCATCCAAGCACGATTTCTGATCGTGGGCTTCAGGCTGCTGTTAAGCCTCAAAATTTAATAGTCTCAGATAAACGGATAAAAAACACATTTTCAAAATGGACTGAACTCTTAAACTGTCGGCTGAGCACAGTGCCTCAGAGAAAACTTAATTTCCAGGTGGCCTAGAAGAGGTTCCCAAGCCAGCCTGTGAACTGGGGGGGTTGGGGGGGTACACCGATTACAGAGGATCACGTGCCACAGACACCAGAGTCCTGCGCTACACGCCAGGATTACGAATAGCTCCGGTTCCCTGAAATTCAGTAGAGAAGCTATGATCGTTATTATTTTTATAATTCAGATCAAGCCATTCATTCGGGCATCACTTAATGTTAATTACTCAACTGCACTTCCATTTGAATGACCCTCCAGTCCCCACTGGCCCCTGGTTTTATTAAGTCATTCATACAGAGTGACTGCCTCATTTGTGATTCCAAAAGAAAAAAGGAAAAAGCGCACACTGTGATAGCTAACTTTTTTTTTAAAGAAGAGGAAAAAAAGCCACGTAATGTTATGACCAAAATAGTAACAGCAAAGGGAAATAACGTAATAGAAACATTAAGACCATAATACAAGAAAGAAAGAAAGGAAAGAAAGAGAGAGAGAGAGAGACAGGGAGAGAAAGAAAGTAAGAGAAAGAAAAAAGAGAGAAAGAAGGAAAGAAAGAAGAAAAGAAAGAAAGAAAGAAAGAAAGAAAGAAAGAAAGAAAGAAAGAAAGAAGGAAGGAAGAGAAAGAAGGGAGGAGAAAGAAAAAGAAAGAAAGAAAGAAAGAAAGACAGGGAGAGAAAGAAAGAAAAAAGAGAAAGAGAAAGAAGAAAAGAAAGAAGGAAGGAAGGAAGGAAGGAAGGAAGGGAGGGAGGGAAAGAAGGAAGGAAGGAGAAAGGGAGGAAGGAAGGAAGGAAGGAAGGAAGGAAGGAAGGAAGGAAGGAAAGAAGGAGGAAGGGAAGAGAGGCGGGGGACAGAGACTTCAGACTGAGGCAGTGTGACGTGAAGTCCTTCTCCTGGATCCTGGCGTGTGGAGCCCTGGGGGTCTTGGCTACCCGAGGCAGGAGAGCGTGATGAGCTGACCGGACTGTGCACAGGGCAGGACCGAGCCCCTGACCACCTGCTTCCCCAGGTGAGCCCTGCCACGTGTGGCCCCGAGGCAAGAGGCCCCGTCCTCACGTGGGAAACAACCTCTATGTTATTTTCCTACACCTGAATCGACCGAACTCTCACTCCAGACAATATGCACCAGACCAACCAGCCAATCCTCTTTCCAGCAAAAGCCACCGACCTAGGGGAAACACTTTTATTGACAGACCACACATTAAAATGCAGCGCCAGTTTCTTAGGGAAAAAAAAAGCAGAAAAGTATAATATCCAGTAGCTTAAAAAAAAAAACCTCTAAAGCATTTATTTCCTTCTGAAATGTTCAACATGATACTAAGTTCCCAATTTCCACGTTTCAGCGTCAATCGCTGGTGGTGACTTTGTCAACCTTCAAACGTCTTTCCGATATGAGAAATAATTGCAACAGCAACTGCAGACTGGTCTTCTGTAAGAAACTTAGCCCGGAGGAAGGGGGGGAACGGGGGTGTGTGGGGGGAGGGGGGTGCGGAATGTGTTACCCATGAGGTCCTACCATTCACCGCACTGCAAAACCATGCTGACCTATACGGATTTTTTTTAACAAGTCCAACTGACCAAAATGAAAGAGAGAGAGAGATGGGGGGAGGGATGGAGGGAGGAAGGAGGGGAGGTAGACAGACAGACAGACAGACAGAGGGATGGATCTGGGTCAGGGGGAGCAGAGAGCTAAGGCACTCCCCCCGCCCCCCGCGTCCCACCAGCCCAGTCCAAACCCAGCACCACCTACGGCACACAGGACTAGCCCCTGAGCCTTGGCTGGTCCCCAAGCCCCAAAATAAAGAAACCGGTAAGGAGCGGTTCGAGTCCCATCCTTAAGGCTTCGCAGCTGGTTTCTCTCTTCTTCGTCTGGACACAGTGACGCTCGCAGCTGCTGTCAGGGTTTCCGGTTCCAATTCCAACCCTCCACCCAACCAGAGCCCCAGGACCAAGGGCCGAGTGAGGCTTGCATTGGGGGTAGGGTGGCCACTCCTGGCCCTGGGCCCAACGCCTTCACCTCACACTCTCTGGCCACAGCCACCTAAGGGGCTCTGAGTTCTGGCAGAGGGATACAAGTTGGTGAGTTCTCAGGAAGAGGAACTCGGGTGGATTTTTTGCTTTTGCCGGTCTCTGCTACAGAGCCCTGGGCGGAGTCGGCGGCCAGAGGTCTGCTGGTGGGCATCGGAAGGAAACCCCCTCACACGCTCACGCTAGAGACAGAGGCAGTTCCAGGGCGGCTGGCCTGGCCCTTGGGCGCGGCACCCACACGAGTTGGGGAGACCCGTTCTTACCTGCGCTGGCCGAGAGCTGCCCGCTGTGGGCCGCCCAGTGCCCCTTCACCGGGGATGGACACTGCACATTACACGTGCGTCCAGTCCCCAGCTGACCTCTGGCTCCGCAGCCGAAGGCGTAGATGAGTCCGGAAGAAGGCACGAAGGCGAGGGTGTGTTGCCTGTGGGGACAGGGCGGGTGAGCTTGGACCCTGCCCCACTCACCTCCACAGCCCCGTGGGACGGGGGGAGCTAAGACAGGGCTGGGGACCCCGCTAGGTTGGTCTCTGAGGGACGGGGAGGCAGAGGGTGGATCCCGGCCAAACCTCCACCTTCTGGGCAGAATGTAGTGACCCCACACCAGGCTGTCTTCACTGGGGCGCCTCAGAGCAGGCAGGTTGAGTTTCCCTCCCTGTCCCAAGCAGACAGAGCCCAGCAGCCGAAAACCTCCAGAACCAGCCACTGCCGGGCTCAAGGATGCTCTCCACACGCTCGGACGAGCCTCACTGGAGAGTGGACCGGCAGGAAAACCCAGGTGTGCGGGACCTGGGACTGAGATCTCCAAGCCTGCTCAGATCGGGACCAGGCCTCCTCCCCCCAGTGACCCCGTTTTCCAGTAGCTTGGCAGCCACACCCACACACTGTCCCGGGCACCATGTAATCTCATCAGCGGCCAAGACCCAGAGACTATAAGCTTAAATTCTGGGAAGAGAGTGACGCAGAATTTCCTGAAGCGTGTGGCCACAACCTCTTATATTCTAGCCCACTGATGTACCTAAAGCAGCACACGCATGTTTGGTTTTAACACACTTGCTTGTATTCTCTTATCTACAGGCTTAAATGGCTTCAGGACAAAACACAACAACCTTCACACTCTTATTGTGGTGGGAAGGTGCTCGGTGGTGGGGTTGGTGTGTGAATATTATCTGTAATGAACTATTGTGAACTGTAGCACTGTCGCACTGTCGCACTGTCCTCTGTATTGTTCGTCGATTTGCTCGAGCAGGTGCCAGTAACGTCTCCGTTTGTCCCAGCCCTGAGATTTTAGCAGCCTCTCCTTACTCATCTTTCCCAACGCTGCCATATTGGAGGCTGTTTCAGGGTCAGGGGAATGAGCCCCGTTATTGTTGCTGTGTTTGGCACATCGAAAATGTCACGGGGAGCTTGCCAGGCTTTGCCTTGCAGGCGAGATACTCTTGCCTAGTTTGCCAGGCTCTCCGAGAGGGGCAAAGGAATCGAACCCGGCTCTGCCAGGCCAGCCACGTGCAAGGCAAACGCCCTACTGCCGTGCTATCACTCCAGCCCCATTGTGAACTACTTCATGAAAATAAAATATATATGAAACTAAAACAAAACAAAACAAAACAAAAAAACACCCTCCCCGTCCTGGAGGTGCTCCTTCCCCCGGGGCCTCCTCCCTGCCTCCCGCCATCAGAGGAGTGTGGTACCCTGCGTCACGAACCTTCCCTGCCACACGCTGCTTGGGGCTCATCTCTCTCACCCTGGGCCACCGTGTGCGGGCGCCTGGCCACCATCGCCAGGACGAAGCAGCCAGGACCGGCGTCCGGCCGGGCAGAGGCGCTCACCTGCCGCAGGCGATCTGGGTGACCTCACTGCCCATCAGCTCCAGTACCCTCCTCGGGTTGACCTCGTCGTTCATGGAGTCGTGGCCCAGCTGCCCACAGGAACCGGCTCCGAAGGTGAACACGCCCCCGCTCTGCAGGGAACAGACAGGGAGATGGCACCGGGGCCTCTGAGTCCACTATTCTGGAACCTTCTAGGGACAGGAGTTGTTGCACCACGATCTGCTCAGTGACCGACACCAAGCTCCCTGGGCACTTTGCCAAAATCACTTCTCAGGGACATTGGGCGAATGAGAAAAAATAATTTAAATGAAACATAAATATCTGTGTGTACACACACGTATAAATCTTTATGGAACAAAGACAGCGCTACTCCCAGGGCCACACCAGCTGTCGAGCTTTTTAAATTGCTTCAAGGAACAATGATGTCTTAGGCAGCTAAGCCCAAAAGAGAGAAGCCAAGAGGTGAAATGAGATGACTTTACAGGACCGTTTATAGGTGAGAAAATGAATGTTCCATAAACTCCTGGTCAGTGAAATCCATATTATTTATTTACTTATTAATGTATTTTTTTAAATTTATTTTTGGCTTTTCGGGTCACACCCGGCGATGCTCAGGGGTTACTCCTAGCTCTGCACTCAGAAATTACTCCAAGTGGTGCTCAGGGGACAATATGGGATGCTGGGAATCGAACCTGGGTCGGACGCAAGCAGAGCAAACGCCCTCCCCACTGCTATCGCTCCAGCCCCCAGTGAGGTCTATTTTAAACAGCCCTGCTTTATCACAGTTTTCCTTATTCCGCAAATAGCGACTTTACCAAATGCTAGGGCATCTCATGCAAGTGAAGTGGTAACGGTATTTGTTCTCCATGAAAAATCCATTTCATTCTCTCTAAATGCAAATGTTTTGGAAGTAAAAGAAATGCACTGACAATTTCAGAACATTAACCACGCTGCACCTTTTAACGTGGTTAAACGGCTTGTTTTAAAAATGAATACAGAAAGTTGCTATGCTAAATGGAACGAGTTTTTATACTCTGAACCATGTTTAAGCACAGTGCTCCTCTAAAATATCAAAAACCACCCGGCAACGATAACCATGTCAACCCACCGCCGAAGCAGCACAGAACAAACCAGAATACTCCAAGTCCCTTACTTTCGTGAGGACAGCTGTGTGTTCTTCTCCACAGCTAATATAAACAACTTTTTGCGTCCGTAAGAGCTTCACATGGCAAGGAGACTCTCGATCTAGAATGAAATTATGTAACATAACATCACTGCCATTCACCTTCAAGATCAAACACACGCGAGGATCTTAGCGTGAATTTTGGGTCATCCTGGGTTCCCGCCTGACTTATCAAATCCCTGTCTGCACCTCCCACGTGGATGGTTAAAGAAACCTCATTTTCAGGATATCTGGAACCTAATTCAGGGTTCCCCAACACTTGCCAATTTTGTGTACATGCACACACACATACACACACATACACACACACCACACACAATTTTCCTCATTCCACAAATAGCAACTTTATCCATTCAGTTTTTCCTCTCTTTATTCTAAACCAAACATCCAACCATGAGCAAAACAACAGGCAGGCTCATCATCAAAATCCATCCCAGGGCTGGAGAGATAGCACGGAGGGGAGAGCATTTGCCTTGCACACAGTCAACCCAGGTTTGATTTCTAGCATCCCATGTGGTCCCCTGAGCACTGCCAGGAGTAATTCCTAAGTGCAGAGCCAGGAGGAACCCCTGTGCATCGCCGGGTGTGACCCAAAAAAGCAAAAGAAAACAATAATCCATCCCAAACCTGCCTTCCATCCCACTGCCTCTAGCCTGTCTCCCAGCTCCCCCCGTGAGCTCCCCAGAACCAGGCTCGAGCCAGATCCCTCTCCTCCTCAATACCCTCCGTGTCTCCTGTGATGGAGATGCCTGAACCCTCCTTTCACCCCTTGTGCAGGGCCCTCCCCGACCTCCTTATGCTCCAGCTCTGCCTCTCCCTCGCTCTGGCCTCGCACCCGAGCACCCCAGCACGGGCCCCTGGTCTCATTTCCCACGTGGCTTTCCACGAGGCCCAGAATCCTCCCGGGTCCCCACCCCCCTACATCAGGAACCCTGATGCACAACCCAGGGCCCACTCCCGGACGTGCCCCAAGCTTTGTGCTCGCACCCCAGCACAACCCGCAGGAAGTGCGGGAGCAGCTGTTTGGTTCCCAGAGGGGCCCAAGAGGACGCCCAGAAGCCAGTTGGCACTAAGGAGATGGGAGAAGCGGCCACCCACCTTCGTCATCACTGAGGCCCAGCTGCCCGGCGTTGTTCATGCCCCAGCCGAAGACCGCACCGGAGAGGGAGAGGGCAAAGCTGTGTGCGCCGCCCGCCGCCACCTGGGCCAGGGGGATGCCCTCCAGAGAGCGCACGCGCTGCGGGCTGGCCTGCGACGGGAACTCCCGCCCCAGGCCCAGCTGCCCATGGCTGTTCCTGCCCCACGTGAAGAACTGACCATCTGGAAGCAGAGCAAGGTGACTGGTGACGCCGGGAATGGGACAAGCTCCACTCCCCCAGGAACTGGACTGGACAGTCTCGCCAGCCACCTGCACATGCCCAAGCCCCCCCCCCAGGGATTCCCACCTCCAGGAGACCCCACACCCACTCCCCCACACTGTCCTACATCCTTCAAAGGCATCAAGGCAGAGAAAAGCCAAGTGTGAACTCGGCCCGGTTCTGAACACAACTAGGACGAGACCCACCGGGCCATCCGAACAAGTGGCCGCCACATCAAGATTCTGGGGCCTGGCCACGACCTTCCAGGACCGATGAGCCTCTAAGTGGCCTGCATATGTGGCTACCAGTGCACAGATGCTGCATCAAACTCTGTTTCACCTGAAGAGAAACCCAGGTAGCGGGACCCGTGATGAGAGCTCCAAGCCTGCTCGGATCAGGGCTGGGCCTCCTCCCCCCAGTTCCCCAGTTTTCCAGTAGCTTGGCAGTCACACCCACAAACTGCCCCTGCACCGTGTAATTTCATCAACGGCCAAGATCCAGAGTTTATGAAATAAAGCTCCCGGAACAGAGCCACACAGGACATCCTGGAGTGACATTATACGGCCTCTTATACTCCAGTCCACTGATGTACCAAAAGTCGCACACATTTGTTTGGGTTTAACACACATGCTTGTGATCTCTTATGTAAGGGCTTCAATGGCTCCAGGATGGAATGCAACAATCTTCACACACTTTCCTCTCATGGCGGTGGGAAGATGCACGGTGGTGGGATTGGTGTTTGAATATTAACTGTAATGAACCATTGTGGACAACTTTATAAAAATGAAATTGAAAAACAAAACAAAAAAATAACACTCTCTCCCAGAGCACAGCGCTACTGGCTTAGGGGGTCTCTGGCTCCTTTTTCCCATTTATCTGGAAGCTTAACCATACGACGCAGCTTGGCCGTGGGAGACAACTAAGAAAAATCATTTTCTGTGAGTTCAAGAGCAGCAGGGTCCATCCTGCTTCCTGCACACCTTGACCTCTGAGACCTCAAACGGCAGCTGATCACCACTTCCTCATGCCACCCCCAGCGAGTAGCAGCTGCTCAGTGGGCAGTGGGCGGGGATGCAGGGTAACCTGGGGGGTTGAAGGTCTTCCACTACGCAGCATCACACCAAATAGCTAAGACAGAGCTTCCAGATGGACCTAACGTGATCGTGGAGTTTAATGTCTACATTACCAGCTGCGAGAGCCAAGCAATGCCAGTTGCCACAGGAAACTTGCAAGATTGTCTGTTGGTTCAGCTTCTGTATTAACCTGAAGCAGAAAAGGATTTCTCAGAAGAGGGTCCACGGACTTGGGGTCTTGAAAGGGCTGAGACGATGAGTTCTATATATATATTGTGCGTACCTTACCCCAATGGAAAAAGTGCAGGCAACGCCTCTGCATCTTGGTACACAGGAGGAAGACCATGCAGAGACTTTCCCAGGCTCGCCTCTTTGCTCCCGCAGGGAGAAGCTAAAGCTCTACCTAGTTCCCAGGACTGTGGTGAGAAGTGAATGGAAAAGGCTGCCGGAACGTGCCCAGCGCCACTCTCAGAGCTGAGTCATCCCTGGCAGGGCTTCTGCCATCTTAATGTTTGCAAGCTGGCGCCCTCCTCCTTGCCGTGCGTATGCCATGGGGACAAAGAAGTCAGAAAGACACACCCTCAGAAGAGTATCTCAGAAAACACAGGTCCCCTGGGGCGGGAGACATTTAGAAACAGAAATAGGCCTTGCTTTTCTTGATGCTTTATTTTCTCAGATACAAAAAAAAAAAGCTATGGGAGTCCATATGTGTGTCTGGCACCAAATATAACCCAACTGCTTTTAGACTCTGCGAAAGCACATGCAATTATAAAAAATAATAGCATCCCCTGTGTCCTCCGTCTGATTTCCCCCAGCAGTGACACTGCAAACGCACGGTGAAAAACCACAGTCAGGATACTGACCTCAACACAACCCACCACTCTCGCCCGTACTTCTCCAGGTGTGTGTTTTTTTCCCCCAATCCATCTTTCTCTACAGAATTCATTATCTGCGTAGGCTCACGGAACTGCCCCCAGTCCCGAAACAGAAATCCTACAGAGACGCTGGTTCTGCTCGGTTAAGTTTTCCTCTCCTCCCTGACCTAACCTAACAGTCACTCACCTCCAACTCCTACAACCCAGTTAATTCCGAAGGCTCAGAAAATGGGACCCACAGCAGGTAAGCTCCTGGTACAAACTTTATCCACGCGGACTAGTAATTCCCTAGACTTTGACCCAAGTTTTGCACATCTGCGTAGTATACAGAGACACTTTTTGGGGTGGGTCACATTCGGACTTACTGGGATCATTGCTCAGGGACTACTGCTGGTTCTGTGTTCAGGGGTCACTCTTGGCTCTGATCCGTGCTCAGGAAACATTCCTGGCTTTGCTCAAGGGACCTTATGAGGTGTCAGAAATCCAACCTAGGAAAGATTTGTGCAAGGCCAATGCTCGGCCCCCTGTATAAGTCGTCAGTCCCCAAATCCTCCATTAAACTGGAGCATGCCGAGGGATCAGCTCTGAGACATTTTGTCAGTCAGTCCTTTCTCCTAACCAGCCTATTCCACTCAGAGTTCCACAATTCACCCTTCATTAAAAGTGGAAAAAAAAAAGTCACTATTACCCATGGCACCATTTTATTTCTAAAACTATCCTGGTAACTCTTGTTTCTGTAATTTGCAGTTTGGGGATGTCTTCTATATTGAGATTATATCCTTTCTAAAAGTGACACCAAAAAAAAGTGTTTATTCGTTCTGGTACTTATTATCTTGCTAATCCTATTTCTTGATTTATTCCACAGGCAAGGAAACCAAATTCAATATGGAATCAGACAGATGCATAGTGAGCAAAATTCTTGTCTTGTCTCTTACTTTAGAAAAACATTCTCACCATTATGAAAGATATTTATTAGTGTCAGGAATTTGACTCAGCGAGCATATATGCCTCAAATGTGTGGTGAGGCCCTGAATTTAATGCCCTAACACCATACCCAATGCCCACTCCACCCTTCAAAAGCAAGAGTAAGTACGACGTTTATTTGTTCTACCTTGGTCGTGACAGGACTTTAAAGGTTTATAAAACATGGTTTCTCCTATATTTTCTCCCATTTTTCTAAAGGAAATTATTTTTATTATTAGTGAAGGCTGAAATTCTCAGGTGCATGTCTTATACATATCAAGAAAATATATTTTTTCTGATATTTGGGGGTTTGTTTTGGGATCACACCCAGTGCTCAAAGGTCACTCCTAGTGGGCTCAGAGGACCACAAGTGTTGCTGGGATAAGACTGAGGTCAGGGGCTGGAGTAACTGCACAGCGGGAAGGACGTTTGCCTGGCAATTGGCCGATCCAGGTTCAATCCCCGGCATCCCATAGGGTCCCCCGAGCACCACCAGAAGTAATTCCTGTGTGCAGAACCAAAAGTAAGCCCTGAGTATCGCTAGGTGGGACCCAAAAAGTGAAAAAAAAAAAAAAAGACCTAGTCAGCCTGGTGCAAACCCAGCACGTGACCTGCTGCACTTTCCACCCCCCAGGCCCACTCTGTAGTCAGTCTCTAATGGTGTAACTGGCATGGAGAGATTTCTCTCATGTTCTGCTGTTACTGTCTGAGCAGGACAAATTCAAACGGACCACGAGGTGTTATCTTTTTATGCGGTTCATGAATCGCTTTGCACCGGTGCTGCATTTTTACCCGTGTTCATGTCTTTAATGACACAAAATTAACAATGAATCGGGTACAAATCAAATGGGCCTTACCTCGTGTTCCTTCTTTCCCTGAAACTGTTTTTGATTAAAGAGAAAAAAGAATGAGGATAAAGAGAAAGAAGCTCACGCCAGAGAACAGACGAGGGGAGGCTCCCACGGATAGCGGGGTTGCCAGAATGAACCCCCAGTTCCCGGCCACCCAGAACCCCAAGCTGTGTGCTCCGAGCAGCTGTGAGAGCCTGGACACACATGCAGAGGGATGTGGACAGCCCCTGGCGGCTCTCGGTCACAGCGAACCTTCTGCACACGGCCATCGCCCCCACCAAGTCCCCTGGAAGGCGACTTCAGGGTCGCGGATGTTTCTAAGTATCTGGTAGATCTATGTCTCTCAACCATCTGAGATTTGGAATTAAGTAACTCTTCGAGGGGCTCAAAATCATTTTCTTACTACCACAGCTTTCCACAATGCGGACGATGAGCTGTCCTTAGAGGTGAGCCCGCCAATTCTAATTGAAAATGCTGAAGTCAGCTGGAGTGATAGCTCAGCGGGTAGGGCGTCTTCCTTGAACACAGCCGACCTGGGTTCGATTCCCAGCATCCCATTTGGTCCCCCGAGCACCGCCGGGAGTGATTCCTGAGTGCATGAGCCAGGAGTAACCTCTGTGCATTGCTGGGTGTGACCCAAAAAAAAAATAAAGTAATTCTATCTATTTAGACTCCCTTCAGCCATTTATGGTTCTCCTGGCTGTTCCATACCCTCAGCTTAGTGGGATCAGTTTTGTAGTTTATTTTGTTGTGTTCTGTTTGTCTTTAGCCAAGCTGGTAGGTGTGGAGGGGTATTTCATTGTAGTTATAATTTTAATTTCTCTAAAGAATAAAGATGTGAAAATCATTGAAAAAATAATACATATAAATAAATATAGAAATATAGTCTTATTTAAAGTTAAAATATGATTTTAAAATGGGTTATTGGGGCCAGCAAGATGGCTCAGTGATATGATACTTGCCTAACATGTGTAAGGCTCTGGGTTGAATCCCTGGCACCACAAGCACACCAGAAAAAGTAAAAATAGATATTATTAAACTCATCGTATAAAAGAGGAGAGAGTTCTATACAGTAATTTGCCTAAGGTTACCCAAAAGACAACAAATAAGAATTTAAATGAATCCTCTTATTTTTTTTTATCTTCTAATTTTTAAATTCAGCAAATGGCATCTCATCACATCTGATACTTATTTCTTTTAACAGATACATAGTGCTTGAATGAGAAAGCAGCATTTTGGTCAAAGTAGCAATATATTCATTTCTATAATGCTAAAACTATTTCCACTCAAGTTTCTCATTAAACTTAAGAATAGTTTGAGAATTTACATACAAGTGGTACTACATGGAAAGTATCATGCTAAGTGAAATGAGTCAGAAAGAGAGGGATAGAGATAGAAAGACTGCATTCATCTGGGGAACATAAAGTAACAAAATAGGAGACTAACACCCAAGAATAGCCAAGATAAGT